>CM069908.1:8773928-8976363 GCA_036172215.1 Camellia granthamiana | reverse complement strand
CCCCTCTAGTTCTGCTTCTCCTTCTCTTCTTCTTCTTCTTCCTTCTCTTCTTCTTCTTCTTCCTCCTTCTTCCTTCTCAAATTCGAACATTCTCAAATTCGAACCAAATTTGGCTCGAAACCCTTTCGGGCTCTGTAACAGAGCTCAACTTTGTTTCACAGAAATCTCCATCATGAACAGTCCTAAATTCTTACGCTTCACTTATTGAACCTTTGTTAGGCACCGTCCTAGAATTTGAGGTTGTTCGGTCTTACTTTGGCTGTGTTTGGATTTGACGAGAAATTTCTTGAGAAAGGAGGAAAAGGGAAGAAAATGTCACAAACATTTAATTTTCTTTTCATTCACTCTTTTCTTTCATATTTTGTTTTTTTTATAAATTTTCATCCAAATTATTGATTCGAATTAGGGATGGTCATAGATGGGTTTGGGGCGAATTTGTCATTTCCCGCCCCTATCTCTGCCTTCGCCACCGCTTTCAAACACCACCCCCGCCCCCACTCCCGCTCCAATCTCACTATAAGTGAAATTTTTTAACCTCATCCTCACCTTCGTGGATACCCCACCACATTTTAAATAGTTAAAAAAATTAAAAATCATTTAAATTTTTAATATTCTTAACATACTAAATAATTTTTCTTATTTTCATATATATAACCAGTGAAACTTTTAAAATTATTATTTATTTATATTTAAACAGAATCACATACTTTTAATATTTTTTTCTTATATTTAATTATATTATATATATACACATATTATTTATTTATATATATTATTAATTATATCAGGTCAGATTTAGATCAGAAAAGACGATACCTACCCTACCTCACCCTATCTCCCTTGCGACTGACCAAAATATAATTTATTCTCGTACCACATAAACGTCAAATTAGATAAAATTCATCCCATTCAAACAAGTATAAGCAAACTCCCGCCTATCAAACTAAAATAGCGATTCCTAATCCGAACTCAACCTTATAGAACCACAAAAGGAATTGGGCAAAAAGCACATAAAATGAATGATTGTGGATCATCCTCGATAAAGTGGCCATATCTCCATTGCCATCTACTTTGGTTGTTGCACTACTTTGGAGGTTAGTTTGTCGTTTTCATTTTGGCAATGTGTTAGTTTTGTTTTTTTTGGCAAAAAGAAGCAAAAGGTTGAAAGTTGTGTTTGTTTGTCGTATTTTGACTTTTCCACACCTTTTGATCATGCATAATTCCACTCTTTTTGGAGCAATAATATTTGAGTGCTCTAATTTGAGAGTTTTGATATAACTCTAATAATGTGAAGTGTACTTATATGAAGGTAGGATTCACACTCCTCTCTCTATCTCTCTCTATTCACCTTCTCTTCCACCTCACTAATATTCTATTTAAAATTCCCAAATTAAAAAAATATATCATTACTCTTTTAGAATCATTTTGATCCGTCCCCCCGGTGAAAGGAGGACTTTCATCATAAATTAAAAGAATGACTAACATATTATTTATTTATACATTTTTCTGGTTACTTATTTATTTATTTATAAACGCAACAACATTACTGTAAATTAAATGGTTAGGATCTAGTTACGATCTAGGATAATATTATACAAACATAACTTCTATAAAAAAAAATCATAGCTCATATGAGATGTCACACTATTATATATGAAATTTTTAGAAAAATATTTATTTTGTATAGCATTATCTATGTTTGGAACCAAAAATGAATATCACATTCTGAGAAATCTCATACTCAATAATACGATTTGCACGTAATTTCATTCTTATGTTTGAATAATTCAAGAATTTTATTCAACAAAAAATATATTTTTTAGATTATTTTTAATCAAAAAAATTGAGTTAAGCTGACTTCAGAAATCGAAAATCACATTCTCAATTCAACTATATCGAAATAGTGAATTTATAAAGATTAAAATTATATTTTAATTTCTCTCAAAATCCATGTCATCCAAACATATTGGCATAAACTTACCTAGAATTGCATACCATGAATTGGGCCCAACTTTCTTTTTAGTTCTTTTTAGGTATAAGGTTTGTTTTTTTTTTTTTTGAAGGTAAGTGAGCCCGCCTTTTAATGAGTCTCATACACTACTTTATAGTTCAAAATTTAAAAATTTAATCATTGTATTATATTATTTGCAACAGAAAATCATAACAAGATTGTTACCGGAAAAAAAAATGAAGAGAATTCAAGTCCTCTCAAAGTTGTCCTATTCATCTTTGTAATTTTCAAATTTCATCTTAGAACAAAGGGCAAATTACATATACGCCCTTGAGGTTTAAAAAAATTACAGATACCCTCCTGAGGTTTGAAAAATTACAGATACCTCCCTGAAGATACTATTTGCATAACAAATTAGGGAGCAAATTGTTATGAAAATATAAACCTCAAAGGGCAATTTGTTATGAAAATGTAAATCTCAGAGGGATATCTGTAATTTCCGAAATCTCAGGGGGGTATCTGTAATTTAGCTAAACCTCGAGAGAGGTATATGTAATTTGCCCTAGAACGAACTTAATCTTGTATTGAAAATTAAATTCTTTTCTTTCCTTTTCTTTTCTTGATGCAATGCAGGTGCTCAAGTGGAGTACCATCAGGGTATCAAATGTAGCTGGAGAACTATCTTTGCTATTTGGTTTGTTCTTGTGGGTAACAACCTACCCTCGGATAAGGCAAAAAATGTTTGAACTCTTCTTTTACACTCATCACTTGTACATTCTCTTCATGATTTTCTACATTTTCCATCTCGGCTTCTCTTATTCCTACACCATTCTTCCCGGTTGCTATCTCTTCATGGTCGATCGGTTCTTGAGGTTCTTACAATCACGACAAGGCGTTCATTTAGTTTCTGCTCGTGTCATGTCGTGTGAAACTGTGGAGCTCAATTTTTCCAAGAGTCAAGGTAAAGCTATAAACTATACTTAATTTGATGCCCAAGTTCTTTTTATGATCGTTGATATGCAATTAGTAGACACGTTATTACTGTACATAAAATGCAATTCTAAAAACATTGAATTCATCCTAGATGAAGTTTATAACAAGGGAGGGGCTACATGTATGTGAGTGATGTCAGATGACTACACCATTAAAATTTGAAGAAAGGAAAATTATAACATAATGGTACTAGGAGTTTTACAAAATGAATCTAATGGTCAATGATTGTGCCTCCTGGTTTTGTTTTCACTTCTCTTTTCTTATGATTATTTTGGACAATTTGAACTAAAAAAGAGCATTAAAATGTCAATTATTTTTGTATATAGACATAACATGGATAATTTTGCTTGATCTGAGTTCTTAACTTTGGACTTGGGCGTGGACATTTTTGAAAAATGATTAAAAGTTGACTTTTTGATTTTTTTAACTTTTTTGTGTAAAAAATGTGAGAATTATTGTGACTCAAAATGGATTAAAAACTGACTTTTGACTTTTTATTTGCTTCCCAAATGATAGCACTAGTAGACAACATTGTGTACTGCCATATAATGTCAATTCTTTTTATACATAGACATGACATATGGACAATTTTTATTAACTTGTCTTAAGCTCTTAACCTTGGCCTATGGCGTTGAGGCTACTGGCCAACATTTTGTGCACTGCCATGGGTGGACCAATCTTGACCCTCATTGGGTTAGTTTTAATGTTTGCTTAGCGCACAATTGAACTATCTTTCTCTATAGTATTATGTTTCTGTGTTTTATTTTTACATACAATTTAATAAATTTGAATTACTTATGTCTATGTCAAAGGAAATATATAATATTATAGTGCATTATGTCAAAATTTTAATACATTTTGTAAAACTAAAATCTACTCCACTAAATGATGTGTTGTTAAAGGACTTCATTAAATAAAAATTCTAATTACACCACTGGTTTATAATTCATCAGGATGAATGCAAGTATTGACTTTACTGCAATCAATGCAATTTCTAGAGAAAAAAATTAAAATTTAAAAATCCTTACTTTGGTTTTGTTTTCAAAATCTATTTTTGATTTTTTTTTATTTATGAAAAAATAGAAACTAATATATTTTTTCCTCAAAAAAGAGGAAAAAAAGGTATACAAACGATGAGTTTTGTTTATTTTCATTTTATTTATTTATTTTTGCCAGTTTATTCTTACTTAGAAAATATTCAAAAAGCAGATTCCGATAATTTGAAGCACTTCTTTAGTAGGATTTTATTTATTTGGATCTTCTGCAGCTTTGAGTTACACTCCAACAAGCATCATCTTCATAAATGTACCCTCCATTTCAAGACTACGATGGCACCCTTTCACCATTAGCTCAAGTAGTAATCTCGAACCGGACGAGCTAAGCATCATCATAAAAAATGAAGGAAGTTGGAGTGAGAAGCTCTATCAGATGCTTTCTTCACCATCTCCGGTGGATCATCTTCGCATGTCCATTGAAGGACCTTATGGACCTATTTCAACTGATTTTCTTAGGTATGTGCAAAATGTGAATCCATATGGGTATGTTTCTCCTATGATTAATTGCATTTTTGGTGTCTAACGGTTGCATTGTGTGTCATTTCAGTACCCAAAATTTTACCGTGTCAATTTTCTCCTCAAAAATATTCTCTATTTAGCAAAAGCTAAGAAAATGTCTTGTTTTATTTTTTTGAAATTGTCTTTAGTAATTTTTTAAAAAAATTTGTTTCAATTTTTTTTTCTTCTTAGGTCCTTTTTTAGTTTGATTTGAATGATCTACAAATTTTCAAAAATCCTATTTTTTTTTTTTTTTTTTTTTGTCTTTAGTGGAATTTTTTTAGTTTGTTTCAAAAATTGTCTTTATTTAAAAATTTGGTCCTTTTCTAGTTTGTTTCAAAAAAAAATTTACAATTTTGTCTTTAGTGGAATTTTTTCAAATCTTTATTTAATTTTTATGGTCATCTAGTTGAGGAAGACCTAAAAGTTAAACCTTTTTTTCTTTTTTCTTTTTTAAAAAAAAAAAGAAAATTCATTAAAAAAAAATCAATAAAAAAAGTTGACAAAAGGCATTGAGTAGTACCATTCATGCCCAAAAATTATAGAAAAATATTATGGATCCCAAATAATCTACCAAATTTTCTACTAGAGGTTTGGTAGAAAATTTGGTAAATTATTTGAGATTCCTAACATAATTCAAGGTTATATCTACTTTTCAAACTCAATAATGTGACAATCTATTTGAATATCCAAGGCAACTCTAATTTTCATATTTTTTCTAGTCATTAATCAATCATATTTTTTTTTTCTTTTTGATCAGCAAAATAAAACATTTATTGATGAGCAAGAAATCATTACATCAAGAAAGGAAAGAGATATATGCAAAAAACATCATAGCGAGACATACCAATCCCAACTAGGTTATCACCAATATGCCCGCCCAATCCCTTGCTAGCACGTCATCAAGAGTTGGTGAGCTACCAACCAAAGCCAAGAAAAAAAACCAGCAATAAACATAACAAACAACACCAAAATCAGCACCAAAATACCAATATCAGCACCCAAAACACCAAATAAAACAAAATCCACAACAGCACTTTACAACACCAAAAAGCAATAGCAACATCAGCACTACCAACAATCAACAGCAAGTGGCAGCAGCAGCAGACAACCAGAGATAGCTCAGAGCCCAACCAGTAACAGGGCATCAAACAAAGGGCCACAGCAGAACAATACCTGCAGCACACCCTTTTTTAACAGCAAAGATCACTCCAAAGCTCAAGACCATCTCAACCTCCACCAATGCATACTTTGACCTCCCTTATGTTTGAGACCAAATCATGGATTGAAAAATGAACACCCTTCAAACTTGATTTGGCCCACATTGCCACTCTAACCTTTATAAGCTCCTCCACATCAGCAAAATTCAGATTAAGGCCATTGAATACACATTCATTCCTTACCTTCCAAATGGACCACAACATTGCAAAAGGTAAGTTTCCAAACCTGCAATTCCAACTTTTTAAACTTAACCCCCACCCACCAATTCATCAGACCTTCCACATTTGCAGGTGTTACCCAACTGATTCCCCACCAATCCAGCAAATCTGACCACACCTCCCATACTCCTGGGCAATGAATAAGCACATGAGAACCTGTTTTAACCTTAACTTTGCACAAGGGGCACATAGATTCTTCATTGCTTCTAATGACCCCAATGTTATGCAAGAACCCTGCTACCCAAAAAATTATACCTTTGGTGGAGCTACATTTCGCCACAACCACTTAGCTACTTTCAACCTATACCCACACCTAGCTTCACACCAATTTTTGACTGATGCCACAAAAAAAAGACCTGAAGAGGCAACCACCCAGATTAATGTATCATGGCTATTTGAACTATGATATGATGCATTTGACAGCATCCCTTGTAATCTAATAACTTCCTCCTCTTCCCAAAGGGGTCTTCTAAAGTTGAACACCCACTTCCCAAAACTCTACCTTCTTTCAGCAAACTCCTTCAGAGATCCTTCCTTATCCATGGATAGGCTAAACAACCTAGAAAATTTCTTTTTAATTAGAATATTCATGTGTCACTTATTATTCCAAAACTGAATTCTACAGCCATCACCAATCTCTATCCTTATATTACTTTCATAAAAGTCATACAGTGGATAGTTAGATCTTACGACATGCAAAATGTCACTCTAAATCCTGGAAACCTTCCCTTCATCTGCAGTCATCAAGTCAAGTAGCCATCTACCCCCTTGAGAACCATACTTGCTAACCAACACTTGTTTCCACAGAGCATTTTCATCCACCCCATACCTCCACCACCATTTCAATCGCAAAGCCTCATTCATCTCCCTAATCCTCCTAACACCTAACCCTCCTTGCTCTTTTGGCTTTGTCACTTCCCCCAATTTAACCATATGCATCTTTCTCTTTAGATCGGAGCCCCACCCCCCCCAAAAGAAACGATGCCTGAATCCTATCAATCACCTTGGCTAGACCTTTAGGAATTACAAACAAAGACAGGTAATAGCAAGGTAAATTAAACACTACTAACTTTATCAATGTCAACCTACCAGCAAATGACAGAAATTTTCTCTTCCAAGATGCCAACTTACACTTGATCTTATCAACCATAGGTTGCCAAATCTTTCTACTTCGAGGACTAGCACCAAAAGGAAATCCTAGATATTTAATGGGAAGCTTCTGACTTGTGCAATTCAGAATAGAGGCAAACTCCTGAATGTTCTCACCATCCACACCCACACCACACACAACACTTTTGTGAAAATTAATCTTGAGCCCTGATATCACCTCAAAACACCTAAGTATCCTCTTGATGACTAAAATTTCCTCCTCCTCAGCTTCACAAAATATTATAGTGTCGTCTGCAAACTGAAGATGTGACAACTTTAACTCAGCTAGCCCTATTGATGCACCTTTCAATAGTCCAAACTCCTTTGCCCTTTCTAACAAAATATTGAGACCATCAGCTGCTATGATAAATAAGAAAGGTGAGATTGGATCACCTTGCCTAATCCTTTTCTGAGGAGAAAACTCTTCCGTAGGAGACCCATTTACTAACACAGAAATTCTGGCTTTGGTTACACAAGATATCATCCAATTTTTCCATTTATCTCCTAACCCCATATTAGACATCATAGAAAACAGATAATTCCAGTTCACTGAGTCGTAAGCCTTTTCAAAATGATTCCCTTCTTCTTTGTCTTCTTCCACCAATCAACTACCTCATTTGCAATCAACATCCAATCGAAAATATTTCTACCACCCAGAAATGCTGATTGTACCTCACCAATAACATCTGGTAGAACCTTTCTAATTCTTCTTGAAAGTACTTTAGCCAAAATTTTATAAGCTGAACTAACCAAGATAATAGGTCTATAATCACTCAATCTATTAGGACTATCTTTTTTAGGGATCAAGGTTATGAATGAGCAATTCAAACCTTTTACTAACTTTCCATTGGAATGAAACTCCTTCATAAATTGAATCACCTCACTCTTTATATATTTCCAACACTTTTGGATACAAGACAAGTTAAAACCATCAGGCCCAGGAGCTTTGTTTCCATTACAATCCTTTACCGCTTTCCCAAAGGCCCAGGAGCTTTGTTTCCATTACAATACTTTACCGCTTGCCAAACTTCCATGTCAGAAAATTCAACTTCAAGTATCTCTACAACCTTTGATCTACTCACTGTTAACATAGGATCTGCAAGCTTCGGCCTTGATACCCATTCTTCTTTGAATAGCATAGAAAAATGCCTTAGCACTTCCTGTTTCACTTAATCAGGCTCCTCAACTCTAAACCCATTAACCTCTACTGAATCTACTAGATTTTTGGTGAATCTCCTGTTAGCACTTAAGAGGAAGAACCTTGTGTTTTTATCCCTATTTAATGTCCAATCTAATCTTGACTTCTGCAGCCATATCCACTTCTTTCTCCTCCTTAATTTCCTACTAGACTTTTGACCTCCCTTCTCCTTGACACCTCCTGTGGTAGCAGTGCTCTTGATTTAGCCATCAAGTCCAAATCATGTAATTCATCCTCTGCCTTCATGAGCTGGCAATCCACATTTCCAAACACTTCCTGATTCCATTTTTTAGATCATTTAGGGGTTGTTTGGCATAACCTATATAATCCATCTTTTTATCTTTTTTCCATCACATCACCTCTCTACTTTTTTGCACATCTTTTCGTAAAAAGATAAAAAGTGCACTTTTTTAGGACACCTCAAACCAACTCTTAGTTAATTTCCTTACGTTTGTGTTTTTAGTTAATTTCCTTACAAATCTATAACCAGCCCATCCATCAACTTGTGAATCCGACCATGATTTTTGCACTACTTTCAGGAAACTAGGATGTAGGATCCAAGCATTCAAAAATCTAAATGGTCTTGACCCCCAATTCCTATCATCCTTCCTTAGTATTACAGGGCAATGATCTGATACATCCCTAGGCAGACCCCACAGTTTTATCTTAAACTTCTCCAACCACCTCAGATCAGCTAAAAACCTATTAATCCTACTCCATCTCTCCCCTTCAAGTGAATTACACCAGGTAAAACTTCTCCCTATCATTGGCAAATCATCTAATTCCATTCTCTCAATGAAATTACCAAAATCTCTCATTCCTTTATCCCTCCTAGATACTCCTCTTCTCTCAGATAAATACTTAATTTCATTAAAATCACCACCTACACACCAAGGTTTTGGGGACCCATTTTTAACATTAACTAGATTCAATGAGGCTAATAGACTTGGATTTATTGTCAAACCAGCCATAAATGTGCAAAGTAGTCTTCATGCCTGATGCAATCAATATTTATTATTAGGATCAGTTGTATTTTTTGAACGAGAAATTACACCTCAACAAAAGAATGTTAATTTCACATTTGGTTCCCCACATTTCAGTGGTTTCAATTTATAAATAGAATTTTTTTTTTCTATTTTTTTTTTTTTTGAGATGTAATTTTTTATTTCAAAAGTATATTTAAAAATCATTACAAGCCCTTAAATAATGAAATAAATATTTTTTATTACAACTTTAGAATGAAAATATCTCAATCTATTAATTTTGACAACGAATATTACCAAAGTCACCCATCTGAACCATTTTAACATACATGTAATACTTTAAAGTCCAAACTGAACATAATTAAAGTGTTGGAGATCAAATGAACCAAAACAATTAGCCCTTACTTCTACGGTGTGCATTGGTGACTTGGTATACAAATTGTGGTTGCAAGCATGACATGCTTGTGATGGTTAGTGGAGGCAGTGGCATTGCTCCATTCATCTCCATCACGCGTGACCTCATCTTCACAACCTCAACCCTAAAATCCACCACCACTCCACAAATTCTTCTCATCAGTGCATTCAAATTTTCATCCGACCTCGCCATGCTAGACCTTCTCTTTCCACATTCCAAAACCCCATCTGAACTTCTCAACTTCGAACTCCACATTGAGGCCTACATAACAAGAGAAAAACAACCCATATCGGAGAATGAACAAAAGCCTCTCCGAACCATCCGGTTCAAGACTAATCCCTCGGATGCACCCTTGTCTCCCACTTTAGGCCCCAATGGTTGGCTCTGGCTCGGTGCAATTGTGTCATCATCTTTCATCGTCTTCCTTCTCTTCATGGGGATTCTTACCCGGTTCTATATTTACCCCATCGATCACAACACGAGTAGGGTTTACTCTTTCACTTCACAAGCTATGTTGAATATGTTGCTCGTATGCATAGCCATTGCCATGACAGGTTGTATAGGTTTTGTTTGGAGCAAGAAACAGATAGCCATGGAAGCAACAAAACAGGTTCAAGATATGGAAGGTGGAAAGCTAACTAGGTTTAGTGATGATAGGGAGTTGGAAAGCCTACCTCACCAGTCTATTGGCAAGCCTAACAATGTGCATTATGGTGGAAGGCCTGACCTAAAGAGTAAGTAAAGCTTTCTCTAGAGCACTTGTGCTCCGTATGAAGAAAAAATAATTAAAATTTAAACATGTGGATAAAATTCATTTTATTTATGGTCTATGACAGTTTAATTTTAAATTTATACCATAAATTTTACTTTCATGATAGAATTATAAGATATTAGAGAAAACCATAGTGTCAATCAAAATTAATTACAAATAAATAATAAATATTATAAATATTAATAATTAAAAATATAAACTTTGACATAAATTTGTAATAATTTTTTTCTCTCCTTACTAACTAGTGATTTCCCCATATTTGTATGGTTCCTAGAATTATTCTTCTCCAAAGTGCCATTCCATAACTAATTCAAACTAGTAGTTTAAGGAATGGGCTTGTCCCCCTCTCCATATAGACTAGATAATATTGTCTGCTCCATGAGGCCCATGAAGAGTTTTGTTTTGATGATATGATTTATTTGTTTTGTTGATTTTTATGTGTTGATCATTCATGAAGGAAAAAAATCAAATGGATTTGATAATCGTACCCATATTATTTTATCATGTTTTAAAAAAATGACGGTATAATTTTAAAATTATATTACTCAATTTTTTTAAAGACAAATATTATAAAATCATTTGAATATGATTATCGAATTAATTTATTTTTTTATGGATAATATATGCCTAAATACATTTAAAATAAATAGATTAGATTATCAAAGTGGGAATCATAGTGGGTCCCATAGACACAAACAATACTGTTGAGTCTAAATTTGGATAGAAGATAATCTAATTTAATTATGTATACAAGCCGAGTTCGAACCTAAATTCGAATATTTTTTGCTTGAGCTCATTTAGTATACAATTCTATATTTGAGCCAATCTCAAGCCTCAATTTGAATTCACTTCATTATTTAGCTCAGTTCAATTGTTTGCAATCTTACAAATTAACTGAGGTGGGTATCGCAGGAATTTTGTTAGAGCGCAAGGAGTCAAGTGTTGGAGTTCCTGTTTGTGGGCCTAAGAATATGAGACATGAGGTTGCAGCCATTTGTTCATATGGGTTGGCACACAACTTGCATTTTGAGTCCATTAGTTTTAGCTGGTGATTCACACATGCATTACAAAGATGAATGGGGCTTAGAAAGTGAATCCTCAACAATGATATAAAGTGTAATGTATTGTTGAGATCTATCTTTAATTAAAGTTCATATAAAATGATTTTTACATTCAATATTTGTTTCTCCTTTATATATTATGTTTTTGCATATAGTTTTTCAGGCAACTTGTAATAGTATTATTATATTGGAGTTTTGGGTTCAACCTCATATATAAAATATAGATTTTATTTAAAGTTTTTTATGGTAGTTTTGTATAAATTTTTTTTTTTTGGAAGAATAGATTGTACTTTATAAAACTAATTATAGGGGATTAGAGTTCCCAACATTATAGATATATTACTAAGCAGGCACGGATTCATGATTATGTTTTTAGGGGGGCCTACTCTATAGTTTAAAAAATTGGGTGACTATTCTATATAATTTTGAAATTATCTACAAAAAATTTGGTCGTGCGAACTCTTATAATTTTAAGTTATTTTAAAATTTCTAATATAATATATGATATTTTCAAATTTTTGAGGGTTCGGCCGCCCCCCTAGCCCCCCCTAGATCCATCATTGTTACTGAGAAATTAATTCGTTAATTGGCTTTAATTCCTTAATTATTTCCTACTAATTGAAAAAAAAATAAAAATCGTTAAATAACTGAAAATAAGTATTTGGCGGTAAAATACAAAACATAGAAATGTCCTCAAGTAATTATTCCCTGCCCATTGGATGGTTGTCTCCTAATTGATTAAAATAGTGGGATTCACTATTTATTTGGGGGGAAATCGAGTGATGATGATTTTATCATATGTTTATATTTTGTAATATGATTTTGTTTATTTTACATAAACTCCACAAGCTCATCAATTTATTGATCTTGTAGCTTTCTATCACTAGCAATTCTGCTAAACTTTCTCAAACGAGTTCTCATTTCCTCTTCCACCTTCAACACCATGGCGCCTTTTAAAGACTTAATGTCATCCTAAACGACCCATCTTCGCCTTTCCCCACTTTAATCGCCAATTTTTTCCCCACAAGCAATCACACATTGAAGCATTGATCGAAAATAAATGGCAAAAGAATAAGACAATACCCGAATCCTTAAGGCTTGTATTGCACCCAAAATGAAACAACGAACTATCAATTGATGGAAACACCAAAAATCTTCAATTGCAATGCCCATCCAATCCTCAAAATTAAAAAACAAAAACAAAAAAAGTAACATGTATCTCTTTTATTAATTGAGAGGGTAATTTATATGTAAATTGGGCCGAGCTGGGTAATGGGCCATTTTGTGAGCCACAGCAAGGACTGAGTGAAAGGGCCTTGAAGTTAGCCCGGTCCAAAAGAGCTTTATAGTTAGCTCGGTCGGCATGGTCAGAGCGGCGACAGTTAGCTCGGTCAAACCACATTGAGCAGAGGTATTTTGGGCTTTTTCTCAAGACCTTGCCGTTGAATAGTTCGGTCTGGACACGCTATGGATAGCACGGTCTCAACAGGTGAAACCGGAGTACAAGTAACAGAGGAGAGAACCGAGCTAGCTAGAGCTCGGTCATTTCAGCCAGTTTAGCATGGCTATTTTATCTCGGTCGTTTTGTCATACTACCGAGGTAAAACCATCTCACTTGGTTTAAGCAGTGAGGGGGGTGTTGAAGAATAAGCATTATCTTTCAGGAGTGTGACTCCTAGGAGGACTCTACGTGGAGGAACAAGAGTCCTACTAGGATTGTGCCACGCGGAACCTATAAAAGCTCATAACGTCACCTATGGAGAGGTAACACAACTTTGATTCCTGAATACATAGAGCTTTTTGTCTATTTGTCTATTTTTGCTGACTTAGGCATCGGAGAGGTATCCGGCTCACACTCGCCGGTTAGTTCACGTTTGTGTTTTCAAGGAGTAAAGCGACGATGTACGGAGGAGTGCAACCTTGATCAACAGGATTATACGAGAATAATATTTCGTGCTCGTACAATTGGCACCGTCTGTGGGAATTTCAGACACGAACAAAACCTCTTGATCAAGTTTTTCTCGCTAACTGAAAGCAATGGTGCACAACGAAGATTTGCCGCAGTCCGCTATCGACGGACAAACCCCAGAGGGGGGTGGAAGACATGAAGGCCTACCTTCTATCCCTCCCATGGCGGACTTAAAGCCCCAGCGACAGAACCCCAGGAGGGATGCAAGGGGGAGGCGGACTAACAGCCCCTGTTGCTCTCGCTCGCAAAGTCCTGAGAGACAAAGGCGGAGGATCGACCCTCAAGTTCTGGAGGACCGAGTAAAGGAGCAAGACGAGTTGATACGGAGGATGGCGGCGGACATGGAGTCTATGAAGCGCCAGATCAAAGGAAAAGGGATGGCGATAGGAGAGGGGCGCAAAAGCAAGACGCCCCCTCGCCACTCGGAAGATCGTGGTAGGCATTCCACACCATCGCAAGCAGAGAGTAGGGGCCTCAGGACAGGCGACACTCAATCTAGGACTTCTAGGACTCGGTACTCCAGGTCTGGGAGAACGAGAACTGAGAGGTCATACACTGAAGGAAGCACCTATCGACCCTCGCACACGTACCAGACATCATCCAGGCAAACGGAGTTGCCTAGATCATCCGACTTACGAACTGTGCTTGAAGAAAAGGCACGATGGAAGGAGGATACAAGGACACGTGACCCTCGCAAAGTCTCAGCCCTTCAGCGGTTGGCTCCTCGGACGCATGGAAGCATCGAGGTAGGAATGCCAATACTGCGCCTGGCTTACGAACCAGCAGACAAGGTATTAACCAGACTACAAACCGCGCCGTTCGTTTCGGCAATAGAGAACGCACCACTACCTTCATGTCACGACCCAAACCCGGCCCTATGGGTTTACCACCGTAACCGGCCAGTAATCCGAGATTACCGAAGGCCTGCTTAACAGTAATACAGTAAAACAGAGTACAGGGCCTGGCGGAAGCCAATATAGTACTAAAATAATGTCCAATGAGCTGTGACAGTCTGTATGCCAAAAAGATTTTTCGTACATTCATATAAATAGACAGTAACAAAACAGTATCTACAATATATACAATCATTCAAGTCGGGGACTCAATCCCCACTAACAGTACAGTACAGTCTATACAGTATTACAAAACAGTGAGACAGTGCAAAAAGGGGAAATACTAAAACACCCCTAAGCCTTAGCATGATAGGCTCGGAACCTCGCAGTGAGGCACATTGGTTGGCTTGACAAAACTGGAGCTTACTCCGACGCTTCTAGCTTTGATCCGGTGCCTGTACACCTACATATATATATGAGCAGTGAGCTAAAGCCCAGTGAATAACATAATGCGTAAAGGAGTTAAGAATGAATGTCCTTACGGTAATGAAAATAGTTCATTGATTCAGTATATCTGTCATTCAGTAATATGTGGTACATCCATTAGCATAGCAGTACAGTAAACGATAGGTCTTAAAAGACCGAACAATAATTGATGGCCATCACTCGGTAAACAGTAGTGGTTCCAACATGGGAACCGAGTCGATTAGACAATTCCACCCGTTCATAGACCGTCGGTGGGGCCATCCGTTCACAGACCGTCGATGGCAGAGATTTCTCAAACAGTAGCAGTAACAGTAAACAATAGTTGCTAAGGATGCCACAGTACAGTTCAAAATATAGGACATACATTCATACCGTCAACAATATCAATTCAGTAAACAGTTCAGTTCAATATTTCAGAAGATAACCATTTGAACATATCTTTACACAATTGTTACTCACAGAGTTTGGGCTACAGTATGCTAGAGCGTGTCTCCCCGGAATGCCAACCCTATACAGTTAACAGAGTGAACACACACTAAGTTCATAGTTGGGAAAGATAATAACTTGATCCCTAAATGCCTCGGTGTGTTCTACATCTACATCCCCATTAAGATGCCTTAAACTAGGCCTAAGAATGCCTAGGATGGAAAGAGGATGCAAAGATGCACTTAGAAAACATTTTCAAAAATTTCAGTGAAACAGGGTCCCGCTCGAGCGCAGGTTTCCCCGCTTGAGCGTACAAGCAAACAAAGGTCCCCGCTCGAGCGGCAACATCCCCGCTCGAGCGGACCAAAAAGTACTGGATAGGTGAAATCTCCACTCGACGCCCGCTCGAGCGCGAGACACACGACTCCGCTCGAGCGTCCAATACTCTGCTCGAGCGGACTGTAAAACAGTGCAAGATGCTGGGAGCTCGATTTTCCCGCTCGAGCGGCACTTCCCCCGCTCGAGCGGACAACCAAAATCTGGAAATTCCAGATTTGAGTCCCAAGCTCAAAACTAAGTTCAAAAGCAATATTTTCGATCCTCTTGGGCTATTTTCTGGAAAAACTCTTGCAAACACATAGAATAACATGATTCAAAGCTCAATTTGAGAAATCAAAGCCCAAGGGTGTTTAATCAAACTCATTTTCAAACCCAAATTTCATGAACATGCATGATCATACTACAAAGTGACATGCATGAGTTTAAATCAAATCAAAGCTTCCATTTCAAGCTCTAATGAGCTCTAAGTTCCAAAAACAAGTTGAAAACATGGACTAAAGTCTAATTATGAACATGCATGTACAATTTTACCATGAATTCAACTCAAAACTCATCAATTCAAACATGCATGCATGAATTCTAGCATAATTCACCATGTATGAGCTACAACATGACTTAGTTCTACAATGAAGCATGAATCATGCAAGAACTAGCTCAATGACAACAATAAGAAGATGAATTTCCTACCTTAGTCTTGTATTCAAGGTTTAGGAGCTCAATTATGCCAATCTACACTTCAATTCCAAGCAAATCAAGCCAATGAACTCAAGTCTCTCACTTCCTCTCCCTCTAAATTCGGTTGTGTGCAAGAAGAGAGCTGGGCAAAATGTTTTGTTTACATGTATAAAGGCCTCTAAGTGTGTTGCCTAGTGGTCCACTAGGGATGGCAAGATGGTAATTACGGCAACTTATGTGTTTGGCTTATTTTAATCTAATTTAATCATACCTAATCAGTTTTCAGATAAATACACCATAATTTCACATAAACTTCGATGATCCTAAAACATCAATCTATTTCCGGTTCGGCCGCCGATAAGGCCTTCAATTAACAGTTTAAACATAAAACACGAACAGATAAGCAATCAATCAAACAGATAGAATATGCAATACAATAGATAAACTCAATCAATTCAGGTTCAATTTCAGTCAGTCAGTTCAGTATTTTATTCAGTCCAGTTATCAGTCATTATCAGACTCAGTTAACAGTAATCAGTGGTTATCGATAAGCAGTGATGAGGGTTGTTACACTTCAGGCTTCCACCAGCCTAAGTTTACCACTTATGAGGGGAAGACAGACCCCTACATGCACCTAAGCCACTTTCGCCAGGTCATGGCAGTATACCAGCGGAACGAGGCCTTAATTTGCATCCCATTCCTATCTAGCCTTGGCGACCTAAGTTTAACCTGGTTCGAAAGGCTACTAGAAGGCAGCATCACCTCCTGGGTGCAATTGGCAGAGGCGTTCGTGACAAGGTTTAGAACGAACACCAAAACGCCAGTAGAGATCGATCAGCTACTCTCCATTGACATGGGAGATAAGGAGATGTTGAGATCATACAACAGTCGTTATTGGGAAACCTTCAATTAGATTGGAGATTGCCCCACAAATCTCGCAATCGCGAAATACAAAAGAGGTCTTCCTGTCGGTAACAGGCTGAGGGACTCAATAACCATGACACCACCCCTCACAATGGAAGCCTTGATGGAGAGAGTGCACCAGCACATTCGGGTGGAGGAGGACAGTGCCCGTGCTAAAACAAAGTCTGGCACAACCGCAGTACCAGACAAAAAGACCACGGCAAAAGTCAACGCGGTAGAACGTCCAAATAAGAATGGACGAGGTAGGCAGGACAACGGAGAGGACCAAGATAAAAGATGTTTGAGAGTCCGCATTGCCATTACCACTGTATTCAAATAACCGATCTATCGGATTCTAAGCGAGATACGCGATGAACCTTTTGTCAGATAGCCAGCTAAGTTGAGAGAAGCGCAAAAAGACTATGACGAAAGATCCCGGTGCACCTTCCATGAAGAAAAGGGGCACCGTACTGAAAATTACACACCGTTGAGACAGTATCTGGAGGAGTTAGTGGCAGTCGGTCATCTGGACAAGTACATAGAAGGAGGGACGCTGCTAGCCCCCCAGGACCACAACAACCCAAACGGAATACCAATCGACGCCCCACCTCAAGGCGTAATTAATATAATACATGGAGTATTCGAACCTGAGCGTGTATGTGAGCTCAGGGGGATGATCAAGAAGGCCGAGCACTTAAGGGAGGTACTAAGTGCACAACCTACCATCAAAAAGGAGAGAACAGAGGCCACGGACGTCATATCTTTTTCAGATAGAGACTTGGCAAGGATATACTGCCCTCACAATGACGCTCTGGTTGTCACTTTACGCGTCAAGGATTACGACATTAAGCGGATTCTGATTGACCAAGGGAGCTCATGTGAGATTATGTATTACGAAATCTTCAAACAACTGAAACTGGAGGACAAAGACTTAGCGCCTGCAACATCTCCTCTGATCAGGTTCAACTCAATGCCAGAGTGGCCAATGGGCAAGACAATCCTTCCAGTCAGAGCAAGAAGCATGACGAAACAAGTGAAATTCTGGGTATTGAAGGTCCCTTCCACTTACAACATCATCTTGGGAAAGACATGGCTCCATGCCATGAGATCTGTAGCATCAACCTACCATCAAGTACTGCGGTTCTCCAACGAAGCCGGAGTAATTGAAGAGGTCTATGGAGACTAAATTATGTCCAAGCAATGTTTCGTCATGGTAAATGGCAGCCGAGCTGCCAAGGGGTTTGTACAGATGGTGGAAGAACCAGAGAGCAATGAATTGTTCGCCGATGTTGGCAAAGCCGCTGAACAGAAGGCAGTGGAAGACTTGGTACAGGTAAGAATAGATGAAAAGAACCCGGATAAGTTCTTTTTGGTTATTGTAATACACGAACCCGGATAAGCTGGCACAACCAGACGAACCAGACAGGTATTGTATCCTCCGAGTGAGACGTATCGAGAATTGCACAATTCTCATACACCCTTTCTGCATTGTAGTGTAGTTTGGAGTTTGCTAGCTTAAAACTGTTGCATGCGTGTTTCGTTACAGCTTTCTTTGCATGATCATAAGTTATGCCCGGCTTCTTGCATTTTCAGTTGCATTTTTCCCCTGCCTTCGGGCGCATATCTTACTTGTCTTGCATGTTTGTCTAAGTCTTCGGCCTTGTCAAAAATGGGTCATCTCTGGGCTTTGACATTCACTCCCGTCATTCTTATGACTTCCGAGTTCTGTCAAAGAGGGGCAACTGTAGACACCCCATTTTTGACCGTCCTCAAGACTTGGACGTCACCGTTGGGACACTCGGTGATTATCCATGCTTGTGTTCGTTTGGAGTTCCCGGAGTTCTCGGCTCGCGCGCCTTGCCTCAGGACCTCCGAACTCGACCGTTTTGTGTCTGGTTTTGCACCAAACACTTGTGTTTTGCCTTGGAAGGGCAGGGAATGCCTTGTGAGGCATCCCCACACACCACCGGCTGTGGCTAGAGGCCACCGGCTGGTTTTTGTTGCCACCGGCACTATATTGTGCCGGTCGGCACTCTTTTGTGCCGGTCGGCACTTGTTTTGGCAAAATGACCATTTTGCCCTGTCGACCACTTTACAGCTGTTTTATGAGATATTTTTAGGCAGCTGTTTAGCTTTTGCTTCCCCTCCATACACGTGTATGGAGGGGATGAGCCTTTGGTTGACTTAGCTTGTAAGCTTTGATGGCCTATAAGAGAAGGGCTTCTCTCTTGACTCAAGGGTTAGAAAATTTTGGTTAGAAAGGTGAGAGGGAGCTCTGGTTTTTAGGGTTAGGTTAGATACATATCATATCTCTCTCTTTCCTTTGTATTCTAGGTGTTTTAGTTCATATTATTGCACCTAAACACCTAGTCTTTCACTTTTCCTTGGTGTTCTCAAAGATCAGAGCTTGTTCTTAAGGGTTTTGACTGGTTTGGAGCTCAAGGAAGCAACAAGATCACCATTGTTGAAGAGGTCTACAAGGGTAATCACTTTACTCCCTTTTTACCCCATTTTTGCACTCCATTTTTCTATATCTTAGAGCTGTTTTGGTGCTTGGTGTTTAACACATAAAAGTTCTGTTTTTTAAGCCTCTTTATTGTTCATTAAGAGTGCTTGGTGGTTTGGGTAGGTTTGACCACCCTTAGGCCTTGAAAAGGCCCTTCTTTGTGCCATTTTGTGAGAGATCCGAGACTTTGGTGTTAGGATCTCTTCACCACTGAAATCTTGAGGGATTTCAGTGGTGAAGATGATGCCTTAGAGTCTCAAGAAGGAGAGGACCACCCCCTCTCCTTGATGTCCTTGAAAAGGGCAAGTTTTGGTCTCCATAGGAGCACCATGTTTGGTTGTGTTTTGAGCATGTCTTGGCTGCATTCCATGCTTATTATGCCATGATATAACATGTTTCTAAGTTGGTTTAGGTCCCTTATGCATGCCTTGCATAGTTGCTTTGTAATGCCATAATAGTCCCTTAACATGTCTAGGTTGTGTGCCTTTATTTCTAGCATGTTTTAGGCTTAGATCCATGAAGCTTGTATGCTTATTTTACTATGAATAAGGTCTGTCCATGCTTGTTTTGGTCGGCCATGACTTGCATTACATAGCTCCCTTGTATTTGGCTTGTTGGCCTTAAGAGCATGAGAGTGTGGCATGCCTTGCTTGCATCATTTTGATGGTTTGGAACCATTTAGCATGTTATTTCAGTCCCTTTGGTGTGCTTGTATGCTTACCTTAGTTGCTCCTTTAGTGCTTTAAAAGCATGTATTGAATGCTTCATTTATTGGTCATGTTGCATGCCTTTGTGCTTAAGCCTCTTAGATGCCATCTAAGTAGCCATTTGGCTTTGTTTTAACATGCTAAAACTCTGTTTTAGGTTGTTCAATGCATGCCATATTTGTTTTGCATAAGTGTAGTTCAATGCTTCCATGACTTGCCTCAAGTGTTGAACCTATGTTGCATGCATTTGTTTATCTTGCTTAACATGATTTGGCATCATTTCATAGCATGATTTTCAGAGCCTAAATTGCATGCTAGTTGTCCATTGTTGTGCCCCTTTAAGTGTGCTTAAGGGTTGTTTGTTATGCTTAAGTGTTGGTGCTTTAACTTGTGCATGTGTGCATGTGTGTTTGGCCCTCATGATTTAGCATTTTGGCCACTGTTTTGAGCCTTTTTAGAGTTGCCCAATTCATGTCTAAGTCCATCCTCCACTTGATTTGCATGCTTGCCTTGTATGCTTACTTGCATGTTCGCATTGTATTGCCATGTTGCATACTAGTTGACATGTCTAGGATTGCATCATATTGGCATACATGCTAAGCCTCTTGAAGTGAAGTATGATAGAGGTTTGGCACCCTTTCATGTTTATTTGGTTTGCATGCATTTGAAAGTGAAGTTGCATCCTTGGTTCCTTGGGCCATCATGCATGGAAATGCGTGATTGGTGGTCCGGGAATCGAGACACATGCCCCTTTGAGTCACTAACATGATAAGGGATGTGTTTGGTGCATAAATGGCTTGAATTATATTGTCATGCACAGATTTCCTCTCTGCTGCTGTGAGTTGCAGGTTCTGCAGGCATTCAGTGCCGGCCGGCACTATTTAGTGCCGACCGGCAGTCAACAAACAGCCGATGGCTTCTTTTTGTGCTGGTGTCCTCCTCCTTCAGCCGGTGGTGTCCTACCCCAGCCGGTGGTGATCCCCAGTGCCCTGAGAGGCACTCCTGGGACTTTGGCAATTTTCTGAGGAGGAGAGCAGAGGAAACAGAGGCAATCCATGCATAGCAGTGCGGTTCCGAGCCAGTCCCGAGCGCATGCTGCATTTGGCCCCCATCCCGAGGCGGTTTACTGTTTAATTAGATTAATTAATTTATCTGATTAATTTAGTTAATTTGTAATAATTAATTAGCTTGCGTAGTTAATTAAATTGTATATTCTTTCGGTCCCTCCGAGTGAGGGCGTATCTGTAATAAGTGTGTGTGAGTGGATGTATGTCTTCCAATCCCCACTTCTTTCTTCCCTTTTATTTACCTGCTTACGATGGTAGATTAGGGCACATTCAAATTAGCATACCTTATGCAATGCATGCGTGCATTCATGCATTTGTTTACATGCACCGGGCTCGGTACATCATACAAACTGCATCGTACTTTCGATTTCCAAATTGAATACGTGTTACTCGCGCATTTCATATGCCATGTTTAGGGTTAGCCGAGCCTACTCTAGATTGCATCTATGTCTGTGTTGCATTAGCCACTTAACATGAACTAGGTCATGCATGTTTTGCTAACCAGTCTCTTGTTTTTGGCACGGAGTACGATGTAAGTTTTTTATGCTTTAGCATGTCGCATGCGTATGAACGTTTGCCATGACAGTATGCTTGCTATGCGGCTAAATGCTTACGTGATAAATTGCTTGAATGCCTGTGGGTGGAGGTTGGATTGCGTAAGTTGGAACAACTCATTGAAATCCGTATTTTAGCCTACTTTCGAGTAGCAAAAACCAACACGTTTTTCGAGACAAAACGGATATGCAATGTTTATTTCCAAGTTAGGCAATCTGGTCTATACTTGTTTGCTGTGCGCATAACGTAGTAATTCTAGGCTAATAACCGGAATAAGAATGCATAAAGTTTTCAAAAACGGATATCATGGTTAGTAGAGGCTGGTCTTCGGACCGGGCGAGAGGGGGTGCTCATAGCTGACCTTCCCCGATCGTACCCAAGCTCCCGAGCCAAGTCACTTTGGTGATGACGGACACGTGACCTTCGGCACCGAGTCAGGGTTTCCTAAATTCCCCCATTTTAAAAATATTTAGGTGGCGACTCTATAATCTGGCAAAGCAGTCCATGTTTGGCACTTCTTTTCAAAATCTGTTTTTCTTCAAAACGATTTGCCAGAGTTGGACTCTTTGGTTCAGATTTAGAACCGTGACAAATTGAGTCCTTTGAACTGTAGTAACCCAATATCGAACCAGAACGGGGGGGACTCGCACTCCTCTCCCCGGGATGCGTTCGGGGACGTCTACAATATCCAATACAATAGTGGTGCCAAAGAAGAATGGAAAATGGCGTGTCTGCGTGGACTACAAAACAGTCAACAAGGCATGCCCAAATGATAGCTTTCCCCTACCACGGATAGACCAACTGGTAGACCTAACGGCAGGACACAATCGACTTAGCTTTCTTGATGCGTACAGAGGTTACCATCAAATCGCTATGTATGAACCAGACCAGGAGGTCACATCCTTCACAACACCAAGAGGACTGTATTGTTACAAGGTCATGGCCTTTGGCCTAAAGAACGCAGGGGCAACATTCCAACAGATGGTCACCAAGATGTTTGAACCATTGTTAGGCAGGACAATGGAGGCTTACATCGACGACATGGTGGTCAAGAGCAAAGATAAGAATGACCACCTCACGGACCTAGGTGAAATGTTCCAAATCCTGAAGAAGCACAAGTTGCGCCTTAATGCGTCCAAGTGTGCGTTTGGCGTTGGATCAGGCAAATTCCTAGGCTTCCTGGTGACCAACCGAGGCATAGAGGAAGACCCCTCTCAGATCAAAGCAATCTAGGATCTAAAGAGGCCCAACTCAGTAAAAGAAATGCAGCATTTCACCGGCATGGCAGCTGCACTCAACCGGTTCATAAGTCGATCATCAGACAGATGTCGACCCTTTTTTCGAACATTAAAGGCCAAGTTTGAGTGGGACGAAGAATGCGACCGCGCCCTAGAAAGCTTGAAAGAATACATGTCTTCTCCACCATTGTTGGTAACCCCAATACCTGGAGAAGAGCTCTTTTTGTACCTAGTAGTTTCACATCACGCAATTAGCGCAGTGTTGGTCCGAGCGGAAGGAATCCAACATCTGCCCATCTTTTATGTCAGGAAGACATTGCTAGCTGCAGAAACCAGGTACTTATCATTGGAAAAACTGGCCTTAGCCTTGATGATGGCCTTAAGGAAGTTGTCGCATTACTTTTACGCCCACACCATAATCGTCCTCACAGCTTTTCCATTAAAAGCTTTGTTTGAGAGGGCGAACTTTTCTGGGCGAATCTTGAAGTGGGCAGTGGAGTTGGGACAGTTTGACATCAAGTTTCAACCCAGAACCGTGATAAAAGCCCAAGCTTTGGCAGACTTTGTGACAGAGTTCACTCCAGGAAATCATCACATCTGCCTAGTTGACTTCACTGATACAAACAAAAAGGGGATGGAAAGTGTCGCCGGAATAGAGGAACCCCTGGTACAGGATACCCAGTCACATCCCATGGCAGACCGGAGTAAAGAAAGGGAAGAAGAAGCAAACCATGCTACACCAAGCAAAGACTCATCAACAAGTAAAGACTTGGTACAGTCAAATAGCGAGGGGCAAACAGCAAGCATGGCTTTTGAAGAAAACACCAGCAACACTCATGACCCCAAGGCATCATATGATCCCTCCACTTGCTAGAAGTTGTTCGTTGGAGAGATGTGGAAACTATTCGTGGATAGAGCATCCAACAGGTACGGTGCAGGACTTGGCATAGTCCTCATCTCACCAGATGGCCTGGTAGTGAAACAAGCAGTCAACCTTGGCTTCCCAGCATCAAACAACGAGGCGGAGTATGAAGCACTTTTAACAAGACTGAAATCAGCATTCTACATTAAGGCAACCGAGCTAATGGTTTATAGTGACTCCCAACTAGTCGTAAACCAAATTTCAGGCAAGTATGAGGCAAAGGATGACGGGATGGCTAAGTACCAAGAGTTAGTCAGAAAAGAGATCAAGAAATTTGTAGTAGTTCGGATAGAGCAGATCGGCTGGGAAGAAAACAGTAGAGCAGACGAACTAGCAGGCTTCGTTTCGATGACAGATACATCCATCCCTCATCCGTTGCTGATTGACTACCTACCAAGACCAAGCATTGAAGAACCTGAAGTAGAAGAGGTATGTTGTGCTGAACTAGGCCCTTCATGGATGAATCCCATCATACTATTCTTAAAAGACGGCGTCTTACCTGAAGAGAAGAAATAAGCTAACAAGATTAGAGCCAAGTCACAGCGATTTTGGCTCTCCCCATCAATGGCCTTGTACAAGAAATCCTTCACAGGACCTTACCTAAAGTGTGTTCATCCAAGCAAGGTTGATGCATTCTTGTTCGAGATACACGAAGGTGTGTGCGGAAGCCACCAAAGAGGAAGATCATTGGCTTACAGAGCAATTTCGCAAGGATATTGGTGGCCATACATGCAAGCGGATTCAGAGAAGTATGTCAAGAAGTATGAGAAATGTCAGAAGTTCGCACACCAAATACATCAACCAACCAGAGAGCTTCTACCATTAACTAGTCCATGGCCCTTCGCAATGTGGGGCTTGGATATAGTAGGACCACTTCCAACGGCACCCCGCAACAGGAAGTTCTTTCTTGCAACAATAGACTACTTCACAAAGTGGGTGGAGGCAGAAGCACTAGCATCAATAAAGGAGAAAGATGTGAAGAAGTTCATTTGGCAGAATATCATCACTTGGTTCAGCATACCCAAGGTGCTAATATCAGACAACGGCACTCAGTTCGACGGCAAAATTTTTAGAGGCTTTTGTGAAGAGTACAAGATAGAATTCTACAACTCTACACCGGTATACCCCCAAGCAAATGGCCAGGCGGAAGCATCGAACAAGGTCGTCTTGGATGGATTGGAGAAAAGGTTAGAAAAAGCAAAAGGCAAGTGGGCTGAAGAACTTCCTCATGTTTTATGGGCTTACCGTACCACACCTCGGCGATCAACCGGAGAAACACCATTTTCTTTAGCCTATGGCATGGAGGCTGTAATCCCACTAGAAGTCGGCCTCCCCACAATTAGAAGCGAAAATTTCGATCCAGACTTAAATGGGGAAGCCATAGCCTTGGAACTAAACCTTGCGGAAGAACGAAGAGAAAGAGTACTGGTTCACATTGCCTCGTACCAGCAAGAGTTGTCCAGAAAGTATAACAAGACAGTACATGCAAGGCAATTCCAGATTGGAGATTGGGTACTGTGCAAAGTGATGGGAAACACCTTGGTACCCGGAGATGCAAGTTAGGGCCTAATTGGGAAGGACCTTACAAAGTGGTTGGATTAGTAGGAAAAGGGACATACCACTTGGAAGATGAAGACAACAAAGCCATTCCCAGGCCATGGAACACTGCCAATCTCAAACTATTTTATTTTTAGCTTTTCTTTAAACTCAGTTGTAGTTTTCCTTTCTCAATAAAACAAGTAGTTTCTTTTCAGCATAGTTGTTTCCTTTTGTAAAAGATTGTTTTAGTGAGCTAGGGGCATTGAAAGCATAGTTGGCCGGAATAACCAACTTTCACCCCTCCTAAGCCCAGGATAAGGATCCAGGCTGCAGGACGTTTGGCAGGAATAACCAAACACTTTACTCTAGGTTGGCAGGAATAACCAACTTAGAGGTTGGCTGGAATAACCAACACCCCTCCTAAGCCTAGGATAAGGATCCAGGCTGCAGGACATTTGGCAGGAATAATCAAACACTTTACTCTAGGTTGGCAGGAATAACCAACTTAGAGGTTGGCCGGAATAACCAACACCCCTCCTAAGCCCAGGGTAAGGATCCAGGCTGCAAGACGTTTGCAGGAATAACTAAACACTTCGCTCAGTGTTGGCAAGAAAAACCAACTTTGAGCTCTCTTCAGCTAATATAAGGATCTAGGCTGAAGAGGTTAGATGGAAAAACCAACACTCATTGTTCTTCAGCCGAGATATGGATCTATGCTAAAGAGGTTGGCTGGAGAAACAAACATTTATTGTTCTTCAGCCGAGATAAGGATCTAGGCTGAAGAGGTTGGCTGGAGAAACCAACACTTATTGTTCTTCAGTCGAGATAAGGATCTAGGCTAAAGAGGTTGGCTGGAAAAATCAACATTTATTGTTCTTCAGCCGAGATAAGAATCTAAGCTGAAGAGGTTGGCAGGTATGGCCAGTTAGATTGCAAAGTTAAAACCGGTATAAATATCTCGGCCAGAGAATTTACTTCATTTAGATTATATTGGGAAAGTAAATACAAGTATAGAAGTAAACCGAATAGACGGTTGAGGAAAACAAAAGATGATTTCATTGATAATGCAAAGTCAAAGTACAAAAGATGGGGCCATAGCCCGGTTACAAAAACTTCTAAAGTTAGCACCTAAAGAAAAGAAAAGTACATAATCAAGGAAAGAGGTCATCTAAATCGGCATCCAGAACAACCCGGTCTTCACCCAGAGGTAGCTCAGTTGTGCCTAGACCCCTTTGGTTGAGCTCGGGCAAAGGCACCGCGTTAGACACAGCAGGCAAAGGAGGGATGGAGACCACTGGAGTTGGGGAGATAGACTGGCGACCGGGCTGAGTGTTGTCTTTTGGAGCAGAATCGTCGTCCTCTCCCTCTTGCAGAAATTTTTGCTGAATGGCAGCAGCGTACTCTGCCATACAGCTCGGTATGAAATATGGAGGAGGGTTGAAGACCTCGGTCTCTGGACCATGACCGAGCTGCGCTACAGCCACCTTCCATTGCACTTGAAGAAGAGATCTTTCGCAGCTTCGCATTACTTGATATAAGTGGCCTCCCCCTCCTTGTAACCCCGGTCCTCTGCATCGTCTACTTTCTTCTCCAGCTTGGCAATTTCAGCGTTCTTCTTGCCCTCAAGCTTGGCCAGCTCGTGCAGGTACTTATCTTTTACCGGGGCCGTGGCCTTTTTCTTATCTGCCTCAGCCGAACTGACAAGACCGGTCAGACGTGCCATCTTGGTTTGTAGCTCGGCTATTTGCTTCTTTGACTCTTCCAACTCGGTGGTTTTTGCATTAGCTTATGCCATGGCCTGCCTTGTGGTTTTGCGCAGTTCCAGCACTCGCCTGTGAGCGATGTGGTTTTTCTACATGGCCTGCAAAAGGATGGTAAAAAACTTTTAAGAGAAATCTAGCGGAAAGTTGTTCAAATTAGAAAGACAAGCAATGGGGTAACTTACCAGCACCATTGATTTTGTGGCCGAGCGAATGGCCTTCAGCTCGGTTAGATGGTTGTGGTGCTCCATGTCAGCTGGAAGGTAAAGGCTTTTAGCAAGGTTGAACGCCAACAAATGGTCCTTTTCTGCGACCACGGAGTCAGAATCCTTGATAGCACGGTTCTGAAACATGATCTTTGGTGCCCACTTTGAAGAGCTAGCTCGGGTAGAGTGCTCAGGCAGAGGGCTTGGTGGAGTGGTTTGAGAAACCACGGTTTCATCCTCGTCGACAAGACGTGGCTCGGCTGTGGAAGTCTGAGCACGCTTGCTTGCCCGAGATGATGAAGGCTGATGGGTTGGCAGGGCTACCACGGTCTCTTGAGTTTGGCTGGCTGGTGGTACCTCGGCCTGGTTTGTTTCGATTAAGAGGGCCCTTACTGCTCTTTTCTTGGCCATCTCTTGCTCCGCTATCAACGGGATCAAATTGACTTGAGGCAAGGTTGGGTCTGGTTCTGGTGAAGGCTCAAGGAGGAAATCGGTCACCCTGGTCTTCCTACGGCTGCTGTATCTATATGTCGGTTCAAAATTCAGTAGCTCGGCCCAACTTCTATTGGGATATCGTAGTGCGGCACGAAGTGTGTTTAAGTTGGGGTAGTTGTACTGGGACTCGAGAAAGTTCAAGTCTGCATGAAGTAAAAAAAGACAATAGTTAGTACGGTTCAAGTTGAGAAAATTAAGGTAAAAGAAAGGAGAGAACTAAGCTGAAGTAATTATACCGGTGACTCCTTTATTCTAGTTTATTTGGTCGCCCGGGATTTGGGCTTCTTGATCTTCGAAGTTCCCAAAAACCCAGAAGAAATCGTCGTCGTTTACATCCTTGTCTGGGGTATTCTTTATTATCTTTTCACGTTGGCGCCTTATTCTTAAATAGTAAACCCAGCCATCTTCATTTGATCCTATGGAATATTTGTGGAAGAGCTCGGCTAGACCGAGGTTAAGGCCAGCCCGGCAGTTTAGCTCGGCGATGCCATTTATTATGCGGTATGAATTTGTGGAAAGCTGGGTAGGGCAAAGGTTGGTTTGTCTAAGGAACTCGCAGAGAAGAGGCTGTACAAGGAATCTAAGTCCGGTTTCTACAATGGAAAGAAGGGTAAAGGGAACGAAGCCAGGGTTTCCCCAGGGTGTGGTATCTAGTTCGGCTAAGGTAAGATGGACATCATCAGGGATATGGTAGTCCCTTCGGAACTTGGCCATAGCACCTGGTGTGTTTACCAAAAACCTATATTTACCCATGAGGTCTTAAGTTATGAATAAATTAGATGAGTATTAGCTCGGTCGTGAAATGACGTTGAGTAGCTCGGTTGAGCGTTCAAGGGAGTGCCTGGCAACCTAAGTTTGCAAAGTGAAAAAGAAAGGTGTTAAGCACAGATCGTTGGACCGTGCTAAAAGACAAAGGCAAGATAAATGAAGTCCTAGCTCGACTATGTGGGCCATTATCCATTCTTAGCTCGGTTTGAGCAAGGGCCTTTAGCCCAGTTGAACTTTTGGGGCAGCATTCTTAGTTTGGTTTTAACTAATGGAGCTGGTTTAGCTCCAAGTTTTAGCTCGGTCAGTGGTTAGGGCTTTCTAGCGCGGTATTACGCAAACTTAATGCAGTTTGATAGCCCGACTAAGAGGTAGGGCCTATTAAAACTGCGAGTAGGGTATGAAGTTTTAGTTCGGTTGTTTAGTTCGGCCAGGGTCGTACCTAATACAAACAGTATCCTAGTTCGGTTGAAGTGAGATTTTGGATCAAAGAGAAAATTGTTCAGATTGTTCGTGAATTCAAGTAGTTCTATTACATGGTTTTTCCCAGAAAAATGGAAGCAAACATGGTGTGTATTTTCAAAAACATACAAACCAGCATGCTATGTATTACAAAGAAAGAACGAAATCAACGGAAATGAAATAGATTTGAGTTACATACCAGTTCGAGGTGAAGGGACTGAGGATGGAAGCAATCACAGTAAGAACAAAAGTTCTTGTAGGCACAGTGTCACGACCCGAACCCGCCCCGAGAAGGTTGGCATCGTAACCGGCCAGTAATTCTAGATTACCACAGGCCTTACTGTACAAAACATAAATAAACGGGGCTCACGGAAGCGAAAACAAATAACCATAGTCCAAAGAGCTGTGCATAAATATGAACAAGTATTTACATGCCAAAATGTGTTAATTTACCCACTTACTGTACATCACATATAACAAAAGATCACATACATCACATAGGCAAAAGCCACAGGTACAACACGACAAAGCTCACAAAACAGCCTTCCAGGCCTAGCCCCGGCTCGGAGGCACACAAAACTGGTAGGCTCGATGCAAATCTCAGCTTAGGCTTGACTCCCTGAATGTTCACCTATAATACATAAATACAAACAATGAGCTAGAGCTCAGCAAGTAACATTAACGTAAAGAGGTAGTGAACGAACTCCAACATTTCATAGAAATCCGTAAAACATAACATTCATATACATAATCATACTCATCATAGAACATACATAATGGCATACTCCATAGAACATAACATGTGTCGACTAACGACTAGAGTAACCGGTCCCGGACACCGATTAAACACATACCGAGATCTCGTAAACTGGTCCACTTAGGACTATCTATGGATGCCATACTAGATTCGCAAACTAGACATTCGTTCACAGTTTAAAATCATCTTTCAAAACATATCATACCATATCACATTTCAAATACGTTGCATATCAACATAACTTTACAGAAATGTTACTTACAGAGGGTTCCCGATACCGATTACACGGTCTTCACTTCTTGACCTGCAAATCATCAACAGTATAATACATTTCTTAACATATATCATCATCAATTCACATAATTCATGTCATACCTTACTTCTTTTACATTCTTTCATATTCATTCTTATCTTTCTTTACTTTAATTCATACTCATGAAATGCTAAATTATGCCATTAACATGCTAAAAATCATGTAAAACAACTTCCAAAAGCTTTCCTGAAGAAAGTCCTCCGCTCGAGCGCCCTTTTGTCCGCTCGAGCGGACTGTACAATCTGACAAAACTGCTGGGAGGCCGATTTCTCCGCTCGAGCGGGCTTCCCTCCGCTCGAGCGGACCATGCAAAAGTCCGAAACTCTGGTTCTTCTTCTAAATTTCATCCTTTTCTTTGAAACATTAACTTCCAACCTTATGAAATCAAAGCTCAATATCATTGATCAACAATATGATTTAACCATTAACACTTTAAAACAACCCACAAGAATCTTTAGAAGATCACGCTTGGACCAAAAATGGAAAACCATAAACATATACATACAAACTTCATATCTCTACATCCATGGAGATTCTTCCTCAAATATACAAAATAGACATGATTCATGCTACTTTAAGCCATGATCTTGAGTTCAAATGCTAGATGCCAAAAATCAATAACCAATTTCAAGACAAATCTTACCTTAACCACTTGATTTAAGAAGTTTGCTTGATTTCCCCTTTTTCTCTCTTCTTTCCCCTTCCTTTCTCTCTTTCACGAATTCTCTCTCTTTTTCTCTTCCAGATTTTTCTTCTCTCTTTTTGTGTTGAGTCAATGAGTCAAATAAGGGTCAACATCCTTATCTATAAACATATATATAATATTGTGCCATAATCTTGAGCCAAACAAGGCCTTACGAATCAGACGAAATTCAGTCTCCAATTAAATGTCCCAAATGATTCTAAAAGTCGATACAGAGAGTTCAGAAAGTCGATACAGGATAGCCAGTGTTTCCCCTTTGCTGAGGCAGAACTAGGGATGATGCAAAGTTCAGAAGAAATAGTGGTTATGACAGCCGCGTTGGATCAAGGGATCACCCTACAGAGTGAGGCCGGCGTAGATATGCCGCATCCTCCTAGGTCGCCCGCTACACACCCAATCTGGGCCCCCCAGTTCTATCAGGCTCGCGAGCCCACTACATTCGAGTTAATGGGGGTGATAGGTGATCTCCAAAGATCTGTGGCAAATCTCGCTTACGGGATGTCAGCCTCGCCACCGGTTGCACCGTATGCTGGAAATTTTGAGCCCCAAGAGCCCCCGCTACTGGGACGGATTGTGATCGAGCTTAATCAGCCGGAGATGGCCTCCACATACAACAGTGATGTACCAGTACCAACCCAAACCTCTCACCAGGCTGAGGCCAGGGGCAAAGACAAAGCAAAGGCAGATGCCGATCCCGTTGAACAACTGATGTGGGCAGTCGAGGCTTTAAGAGCCGGGGGGATGAGCAAACAACAGGTATCTGCGATGACAACCAAAATTGTGAAGGATGCTTTTCCCACTCTACCTGAGGGTAGTTCAAGCCAGTCGGAAAATCGAGATAGACCCCGTTATGTTGAAACAGTTTCTCTCACTCCCAACCCCGTACCTGGGAAAGATAAGAAATTCAAGCCCGCACCTGCCGATCCGTTCGCCAACACATCTAGCAGGAGCACTCAGGCTTCAAAATACCAGCCCCGGGGGCACAGGACCTTTCATGCTCTCTACATGCCACTGTCTAGGGCGCTTCTCATTTTGGCTAAGAAGGGGCATCTTACACCTCTTGAGCCGCGACCTCTGCCGAAGAACCTCCCGGCAGGCCATGACGCTACACAGTACTGTGCGTACCACCAGCAAACTGGCCACTCCACCGATAACTGCTTTCGCCTCCGCCATGAGGTGCAGGATCTGATTGACAACGAGGTTATCCTCCCACCCACCTCAGCTAAATCAGTCACTACCCAGTTGTTGGATTTTGAGGACACCGATACTGCGAGTATGTAATTGGGATTCAACCGCCTGCGGGCAGCGCCTCGAGTTTTTGATGTGGCGTCTGGCACGCATTTTTGAGCATCCGCGAATGCTACTTTTGTAAATCCTGGCTTGGGTGTCGAGTCAGCCTTTTGTTCTGTTTTGAGTCTATCTCTCTGTCCTGAGTCAGTCCTTTTTGCTTAAGGGTCTGTCTTGCTGTAACGAGTCAGTCCCTCTTTTGTATAGAATACCAGGTGACTCCGGGGTTGTTGCCTCAAGCACCGTTTTGTTTTGTAATTACTTCTTTTTTGCTTTCTTTTTGGGTCTACCTCTGCTGTGGAGCCAGTTTACATCCGGGGAACCTGAATGAAACAGCCGCGGCTATCGTGTTCCCGTACTATCTGTGTTGGGCTAGTTGTGCCAGAGAATTCGAATGGGGTGACAGCGCATTCCGCCCGCCCTCGTGTGCCCTAATAATTATTGTTTTGACCTAAGTTTTTCAAACCCTTTTGAACACTGTGGTGAAAACGAAGATGAAGGAATTCCTCGGGATTTGCAAAACTTTGATCAAATTGAAAGAAAGAGAGGCATGCTAAGCCATTAATGATCGAAATCATGCTTGTCAGCGTGAGTACTGAGAAGGACCCTGGCTTGATCCAGACTGGTTCCACACTGTCTTCGGTGCGAGCGATTCGTCGCATTCTTAAAAACTTTCGAAAACAAAATGTTTTGCGCAGTTCTGCGAAGACCTGTGTGGAATCGCTCTTGAGATTACGCAGTTTAGGATCGCTCTCAGCCTTGAGACTCGACCCCTCATTTTCAAACCTTGGACCAGCATCCAGAATGTTCAATAATTAGCTATCAATGCAAGGCCCGTGTGGCCAGACTCGAAGCAGCCCTCGATCAAGGGGCACCGAAATCGGAGCAAAAGACTAGAGTTCACCAGGAGAAGTTGGCAAAGCAACCGTGATCGATTCTCCTGCAAAGTACTGCAACAGCTATTCTCCCGGAAAAGGGGAGGCTTCGATTTCGAAAACCATTTGGCATGGACCAAGCTACACTTTTACCCTTTGAGAGGCTCGCTGGGTCGAAAACCCAGAAGGGCGACCCAGGCAAAAGTTAGAGCAAAGAAAAATACAAAAAAAAAGAAGAAAAAAAAAAAAGAGAAAAAAAAAAAAGAAGAAAAAAGAAAGAAGAAAAAAGAAATAAAAAAAGAAAAAGAAAGAAAAGAAGCTCGCAAGGTCGAAAACCCGCATTGGGCGCCTTGGCAAAAGTAAGAGCCTAAAAATAGTGAAGGTTAAAATACCCGAGTGTACCTTAACCGGAACTACGTAAGGCTTGATTCCCATGTTTTGGGATACGTAGGCAACTTCATCCTGAAGTCCAGCCCTTAACGCTTTCATAGCGTCTCAGTCCATGTAATGGTTTTGATTACCTATGCTTCCTCCGAATCCGATGTCTCGGTTGCAACAACTGGAGCTGCTTGATCAACTTCCTCCTGAAGTCCAACCACCAATGCTTTCAAGGTGACTGTGTCCATATATTGTTTATGGCCGCCTTCGTCCTCTCCGTGCGTGAGAATTCGGTTGCGATCAATCATCGATGAGCATGCCGCGGCATCGTCCAAGCAAGGGGCAACTTTCCGTTGTCTCATATCGCCATAAAGTTGCCCTGAGTTGCCGCCCAAACTAGGGGCAACTTTCCGTTGCCCTCTTCCCCCCCTTCAAGCAAGGGGCAATTTTCCCAAATTGCCTCCGATCCGAGGTTGCGTATCTCGAGGGTAGGTTCTGTGCTTGTTGAGCATTGACTGTTCGCGAAAATAGTTTTTGAAAATTTTTACTGAGGTTGACTATTCTCTCGAAAATTATTTCATTTTCCAAAATCGGACCATGTTTGGACCCAAAAAGGAAAACTTTCAGTGCTTACGGCCTGACTTGCATGATTTTCAAATCAAAAATTGAACAAGCATGTTAATCTGACGTTCATTTTGATCAAACCTGTTTTAAAAAGAAAACAAAAATGGTCAAAGTAATGAACTAGGGGCACAGTTTGAGCCAGGTGTTCTGTCTCTCCCTTGTCATCAACACGCCTGCCAGGAAAGCACTTTATCTATCAGAAGAAATAGCCGCGAGCTAGCTGTATCGGGCGTGAATCCGCCGCTTCCTATTCATCCATCAATCACCCTGGGGAGGGATGAAAAATGAGAGAATAAAGAATAGAGAGGTGTAAGTCGAGAGAAAAGTGAGCAAGAGGGTTTTGAGAGAAAAACCGGGCTTGAGGGCCGAGTGGCGTGAGAATCACACAAATCAGAAAGGGTGGGAAACCTGCCCGGAGGAATTGGCTCCTCAAGGTCTTTTGTTTTCAAGCACGTCCGTGTGTCGTGTCCTTTGATTTGTCGGTCTCAATTTAGCTTTGAGTCTTTTCCGAGTGTATCTCGTTGTGTTTAGGTCGTGTGCCTTTTATTTTCTTCACTTGAGTCCTTTCCACTGTGTTCAGTTGTAGGCTCGATACCCAGGTTGAAAACCCTTTCTTTTTCTCAAATCGTTTGTGCTCAGGGTGCTGTGCCATTCTCTACATTTATGCGAGGCAAGAGAAGAAAAGGAAATTTTGGGACATCCGAATGTGTTTCAACTTCAACTGTCTCAGTTTTGGTGATCCGTCTTGTCAGATTGGGCCAATTGTTCAAAGTTTGCCGTGTGCAGAATGGACCGGATATTGTATTATGAGCTGTGTGCAGATTAATCCCCAGCAGAATATGGGCTATTTGTTCAGTTTGAGCAGTGATTTGTCTGGGTTGTTTGCTGTTAGTTGGTTGGTTATCCGATTATTACAGTGCAAGTGCTCAATTTTCAGACAACAAATCGTAATCATTTACATTTGAGGTGTAATATGATGCAGTGCAATGCAAAGTACGAGGTATGTAAATAAAATACTTTTCAAATAAAAGTTTGTTTCATATCATCGTCTTTTCAAATACAAAGTTTTGAAGAAAGCAAAATCTGCCTGTGGCAGTACAAAGTACTCTATCTACTAAAAAGAGAAAAGTACAAGAAAAGAAATAAAGAAGAAAAGCAGCGAAAAATCATCATCAGCAGCAACCTCATGCCCGAGGATCTGTCCTGGCCCTCTTCCTGGGCAGAAGCCCAGGAGCATCGTCGGAAGCATCGCTGTCAGAGCCCGAGCCCGAGCTATCCCCGGCCTCCTCCTCGGACGACTCCGCCTCCATCTCTGACTCGCCATCACCTGAAACTGGTGCTCGCGAGCTGCTCCCGACATGAGCGTGTCTCCCTCTGGTACGGGGGAATATCCTGCCATCCCGAGTAGAAAGGGGAGGCCCAGCCGGAGGAGCGCCGCCCACTGGCGGAATCGGAAAGGGAGGCTGAAAAATACGAAAAGCAAATGCATCAGAAAGCTGTGAGCAGTATATCAGAATGCAGTGTATAAGTACAGTATGTGAATACCGTGAGCAGTTAATCAGTACAGAGTGCAGTGTATGAGTACAGTGTGAATGCCTGTGAGCAGTTAATCAGTGCAGAATGCAGTCTATGAGTACAGTGTGTGAATGCCGTGAGCAGTTTATCAGATTTTGTGTAGTGCATCAGTATGTATGGAACAGAGTATGGTTTGAGACTGTGGTCAGAAGAACGTACCGGAAGACTGTAGGCGGCCATGACATCGAGGGTCCGCTGCAGCATCCCCATCAGGGAGGCACACAGCTCCACCGACTGCCGTGTGTACTCAGAGGAAGCCTGCAAAAGTATCGGATGCATTAGTATTCTGCGGAATATCAAATAAACTAAAAGGGAATGACAATGCAAGATGCAAAGTGAAGTAATACGTACCGGGGGTAAGTCGGGAATACCGGCTAACTCGTGACCAGCCGGGGGAGGAACGAAGGGGATCTGGTAGGTCTCCCCACCCTGCCCCCTGTATGTCAGCATGGTAGGCAGAGCGGGCCAGCCCGTCCCTCGTCCCCTCTGCACTCCCCTCCTGCCGCGAGCTCGGGCTCTCCTCGAAGATCCCACTCCTGCTCCTGCCTCTGCCCGAGCCGCCGGCACCGCAGGACTCCCTCGCTCAGTCTGGCGACCCTCGCTCAGAGGCCGCATAAGGAAGGTCTGGACGTACTCGGAGTAGTCGCCCTCGCCCCTATAGCCGTCCTCGTCCCAGCCAAGGATGTAGTCCTCCATCTGCTGCAGAGAAAACCTCTCGGTGTCCCTCATGTGCTCAGAAGGGTGAACCGGGACTATCTGCTCTAGCAACCCTAGGGTCTGGCGTAGGAAACGCTCACCTAGGTTACCAAGCCCGACAGACCGGGCCCTCCAGCAAAATCCGGTAGCGAGAGGTCTCCTTCGCACCGGCAAACCGATCCTGAATGCCTGCTGGCACCGCAGCCCACGGCCGCCAGATGACCTGAATTGAAACAGTTGGTTATTTGCTGGTTATCAAGATACACAAATGCAAAGCAAAGTTTGAATGAACTGTAAGTAAAACATACCTCGGCAGAGGTGATGGTGTCGAAGAATCGACGGAAGAAGCTGAAGGTATCACGAGGCCGCCGTGTGCACCTCCCGTCATAACGGCGTGAGAAGGGGATGACCAGAGGAGTCTCCGTCTCCGGTATTGGCTCTAGCCTGGGAAAGTAGGCATACACCCACAACTGCAAAACAGATGTCAGTATGACCATTAGATAAAGCAGAAATGAAGAATAAAGCAGAAATAGCAGAGCCGTGTGTTGTGCAGTGTATTGTGCAGAGTATGTGTGTGCCGTGTGTACAATATACAGTCAGTGTAAAGCAAAGTATGTGTGTGCCGCGTGTACAGTATACAGTCAGCTCGAAACAGACTACAGTGTGTGCAGTACAGAGTACAGAAAATGTAGAGCAGAAATGTAAAGCAGAGAAGAAGACATACCTCCCAGGCCCGCCAGTAGCCTCCGAGCAACTGCCCGCTGCCACGGGAGACTGAGCTCATGTAACCGTAGAGGGTGGCCAGAGCCGCGTCACCCCAGTCAAAGCGCAAAATATCTCTGACATCTACCAGTGCGCTGAGAAGACAGAGGGGCACTGTGTTCGCCCGGTCGGCGAAGAGGGTCGTCCCGAACATGAACATCAAGAAGCCACGTGCGTACTGCTCCACGGCCTCCTGGGTCATCGGAGCTGCGTCGATGAGGGTGGGCTGGACCCTAAACTGAACCTTGAACCAGGAATACCTGACAAAGCCAGGACGCGCCAGAGGCGGTGCCTCGCCAAGCAAGTAGACCTGGGCCGCGGTCCACTCATCCATGTCAATGTCGAAGGGGATCGGATCACCCCCTACCCCGATGTCGGTAAGCATCGCGAAGTCGTAAGGAGTCATCGTCATGTCCCCTGCCACCGACAAATGGAATGAATCAGTGGTGTCCCACCACCTCTCTGCCAGAGCGGCAAGGAGAGGTCTGCAGGCGGAGAGCCTGGAAAGTCCCCTACAAAATGCACCGAAGCCGGCCCGATCGACGATCTGACGGACTGCGTCAGGTAGCTCGGCATACCACTCTCGAGCGACGGTATTCCCATACCCGCGGATGGCATGGGAACCTCCCTGTTTACAAACAAACAGTTGCGAATCAATATGAAATGTACAGTTTCGAAGAAACAGTTAAAGTCAGTACAAATCTAGCATGCGTGCAAGTCTTTCAGATTCAAACAGAAACCGGGTACCGGTGTGCTTACAGTGAACTACGGCGCGTGATGCGTCAGTGTGTTTTGAGTGGTCCAGTGTAAACTTGGTGCACGTGTGCACGTTTTTCAGATGCAAGCAAATGTCAGGTTTCGGTGCACCAGTAGGTGGACTACGGCCTGTGATGTGTCAGTACTCCCATGGGGATCAGTGTAAACATAGCATGTGTGCGTGTTTTTCAAAGTTCTAACGGATGCCGGGTCCCGGTATGTTTCAGTGAATTACCAACGTGTGATGCGTCTGCGTGTTTGTGTGATTCAGTGCAAGTCTAGCATGCGTGCGAGTTTTCAGATTCAAATAAGCACCGGGTGTCGGTGAGTTCATGTCAAAAGTGCAATGTGTGCCGTGTGTTTGGGTGGTTCAGGCTAGTGCAGTGTGTGTGCATGTGTGTCGGTCCTAAGAAGATATTAGTTGTGAGGTTGTCTACAATCTACTACAGCGCACAGTGTATCAGATCTAAAGCAGTCAAGGAATGTAATCAGCTATGGCAGTTGACAGTTAAAGGTCCTACATTGCAGAAAATAAAGTAGATCAAGATGTTACCTCGGAAGTGCCGAAGGACAAGTGAGAGGCCGGCTCGCGCAGGAGAAGCTCTGGGTCCAGCGCTCGGTCGAAGCCACGGAAGTGGCGAAGTCCATCGGGTGGTAGAACGTGAATAGCCGGCCGGTAGGTCGCCGGATCAAATGGGCGCTCGCTCAATGGGAGGAGCTCGACCCCGGGATCCATCTCGTGATCCGGGGGAGTCCCGACATGTGGAAGGTCGTCAGCCATGGCAATGGGGATGAGAAAATAGCCGGAAAAGGAAAACCGAGCAAGAATACGAAAAGTCAACCCCGAGCGGGTCGAAAATGGCCGGAAAGGCCGGGAGATGAAAATACACGGAAATGTAGAGGAAATCGCGGGGAACAAGTCCCGAAAAGACGAAAACCGAGAAGAGACACCGAAATGAGATTTCGATCGGTTGGAAATGTCCGAAACGCGATGAACTTCGCGAATTGAGCGACACAAAACACGCGGGAATGCAAAGAAACGGCGGAAAAGTGAGAGAAAAACACTTTGGAGAGAGAGAGCAAAGATTTTCGGCGGAGGCAAAGTGAGGAAAATAGGGTTTCAAGCCCTATTTTAAAGGACCCATAGCGAAATGGCAGAACTGCCCCCGATCAGGCATTTTCTGCCGGTCGGCACTATTTTGTGCTGGTCGGCACATTTTTGTGCCGGTGGAGAAGTTTAGGCAGCCGGAGGCAGCCGGTGACCACCTAGCCCAGCCGGTGGTGTTCCCAAGGCCTTGTTTAGGCTAGATGAGGGTTTTTGGGTCTTCATAGCTCAAGAAAGTGCAAGAAAGTGCATCTCCGACGCTAAACCGGCCTCCGTTTTGACCTCAGACAGTGTCTTCTGTGTGTGGCACTCAAATTCATGCGATGACTGTATCCTTTTGTATCCTTTTGTCTTTCATAAGATTTAAAAGTTGCCCCGTGTGTGTTGCACGCATTCATCACACTCTCCGGTGCGCCGCCTCGCGCCGTCTCGCACGTCCCTTCCATCTTGCACCATTTTCCATCCGATGAGGTATGCGTGCCTCATCTTGCATTTCATTGCATTTCGAGGTACGCGTGCCTCATTTTGCATTTCATTTTCCATCCGATGAGGTATGCGTGCCTCATCTTGCATTTCATTGCATTTCGAGGTACGCGTGCCTCGTTTTGCATTATTTTCCATCCGATGAGGTATGCGTGCCTCATCTTGCATTTCATTGCATTTCGAGGTACGCGTGCCTCGTTTTGCATTCCATTTTCCATCCGATGAGGTATGCGTGCCTCATCTTGCATTTCATTGCATTTCGAGGTACGCGTGCCTCGTTTTGCATTCCATTTTCCATCCGATGAGGTATGCGTGCCTCATCTTGCACTTCATTGCATTTCGAGGTATGCGTGCCTCGTTTTGCATTATTTTCCATCCGATGAGGTATGCGTGCCTCATCTTGCATTTCATTGCATTTCGAGGTACGCGTGCCTCGTTTTGCATTCCATTTTCCATCCGATGAGGTATGCGTGCCTCATCTTGCATTTCATTTCATTTCGAGGTACGCGTGCCTCGTTTTGCATTCCATTTTCCATCCGATGAGGTATGCGTGCCTCATTTTGCATTTCATTTTCCATCCGATGAGGTATGCGTGCCTCATCTTGCATTTCATTGCATTTCGAGGTACGCGTGCCTCGTTTTGCATTATTTTCCATCCGATGAGGTATGCGTGCCTCATCTTGCATTTCATTGCATTTCGAGGTACGCGTGCCTCGTTTTGCATTCCATTTTCCATCCGATGAGGTATGCATGCCTCATCTTGCATTTCATTGCATTTCGAGGTACGCGTGCCTCGTTTTGCATTTCATTTTCCATCCGATGAGGTATGCGTGCCTCATCTTGCATTTCATTGCATTTCGAGGTACGCGTGCCTCGTTTTGCATTCCATTTTCCATCCGATGAGGTATGCGTGCCTCATCTTGCATTTCATTGCATTTCGAGGTACGCGTGCCTCGTTTTGCATTATTTTCCATCCGACGAGGTATGCGTGCCTCATCTTGCATTTCATTGCATTTCGAGGTACGCGTGCCTCGTTTTGCATTTCATTTTCCATCCGACGAGGTATGCGTGCCTCATCTTGCATTTCATTGCATTTCGAGGTACGCGTGCCTCGTTTTGCATTTCATTTTCCATCCGATGAGGTATACGTGCCTCATCTTGCATTTCATTGCATTTCGAGGTACGCGTGCCTCGTTTTGCATTTCATTTCACACCAATGAGGTATGCGTGCCTCATGATTCATTTCATTCTCACTTGCATTGTTTTGCATCCCTTGTGGCACACGTGTCACATTCGCACAGTTGCCCCACACCCGGTCCGGCGGGACCAAAAACACGCAGGGTCCGGCGGGACCAAAAACACGCGCGGTCCGGCGAGACCTTAAACCCGCTTGATTGCATTGTCATGCATTTTATTACGAGCATTGTCATGCATTTATGCTTTGCATCGTTCTCCACACTGGGTCCGGCGGGACCAAAAACACGCGCCGGTCTAGGAGACCTTAAATCCTTGGAGGGTGCAAGACCTTCGGTACATTGACGTACACCGTTCATTGCATTTGGCATGCATTTCATCGCGCTCTTTCGCGCATCTCATCATCATGCATCGCCCCAAAGCCGGTCCGGCGGGACCTTAAACACGCGTGGTCTAGGAGACCTTAAATCCTCGGGAGGTGCAAGACCTTCGGTGTGTTAAGTTGCCCCTCATTGCATTTGGCATGCATTTCATCGCGCTATTTTGCGCATCACACTTGCGTTGCCCCGAAACGAGGGTCCGGCGGGACCAAAAACACGCACGGTCTAGGAGACCTTAAATCCTTGGAGGGTGCAAAACCTTCGATTCGTCGGCATGCGTGCCTCATCCGCATTATCATGCATCGCATTGTAAATATCGCATTGTCATGCATCATTGTAAATATCGCGTTGTCATGCATTTCAAAAAAAAAAAAAAACAAAACAAAACATCATGCATCATTTGCATTTCACAACAAAAAACAAAAAAACACATGCATTGTCATGCATACATTTTGCATTCCGGTCTAGGAGACCTTAAATCCTCTGGAGGTGCAATTCCTTCGGTGTTTGTCGTGCCCGAATGACTTCCGTGCTTGCGGTGAGTTCCTAGGAGACCAACGGGGACGGTGAAAACTAGAGTTTGAATGGCTCATGCCTAGAATGCAAAGGTTCGGGATTTCCGAGACTAAAGTCTGGTTTAAATACCCAGGGGGTGTACCCTCGGCTTGAAACCTGTATGGAAGCCCCATAGGTTGAGGTAGTGTGTTTACGCCTCAATTCTGGATACTGAACCAACCTAGTATACCATCCCGTTGGAAGAATAGGGAAAACTGCAATCATGGTCATTGCATCATCTGCATTGTCACGCATTTCACCCATTGCATATTTGTAGATATTGCATTGTAGATTGCATGCATTCCACTGCATTGCCTCCATCTATGGCTTGCGCCTTTCCTTGTTGAGCTTGGTCTGGTATGTGCCTATACTTTTCACGTCGAAGCACAGTTCTGCTTGTGTATCGCGTCTATTCCACGCTGGTATGTTGGTTTGAGGTTGCGGCACCCTTTTCTGTGTTAGACATGGTTCGTATGCGTACATGCCTTTCCTAGGCAAGACTGGGTTTGGCCCGCGTGCCATATCCATTGTATCTATTCCGTTGCATGCATTCACTGCATCATCTTCCATCTATGGCTTGCGCCTTTCCTTGTTGAGCTTGGTCTGGTATGTGCCCTTACTTTTCACGTCAAAGCATGGTTCATGTGCATCGCGCCTACTCCTTGATGAACTTGGTTTGAGGTTGCGGCACCTTTTCTGTGTTAGACATGGCTTGTATGTGTGCATGCCTTTCCTAAGCGAGATACGGTTTGGCTCGCACGCCATAATCGCATATTACATTGTAGTGTAATTGTTGCATCCGGCATTAGGATCGTTGTTCTTTCCTCAGTGGATCGTCACCCCACTTATGTCATTCCATCCAATACTTGTTCTTGTGTTTGTCTACATTACTCATAGTTCTGCGTGCGCTCGCGCCTTGAGGGCTTCGACACCTTTTCTATGGTAGACAGACTTGTTACCTCCATCAATCTATTTGACATTTGTGTGGTTTTGAATCGCTCATGAATGAATCATGATTCAATTGCCTTGCATGTAGTTTGCATATAGTTTCAATTGTATTGCATTTCCATTTGCATTGTTCATACATAGTTCTGTATACATTGCATATCATTTGCATTACATTTAGATTCAATTGCATATCATTGCACTGTTTTGTGCACTTCATTTGCATTGTCATGCATGTTGCTAACAATATTGCACCTGTTAAGTTTGTTTTCTTTTCAGGCACGATATTGTATGTATGGTTCATTTGAAGCTGGCACAACCAGACGAACTAGACAGGTATTGTATCCTCCGAGTGAGATGTATCGAGAATTGCACAATTCTCATACACCCTTTCTGCATTGTAGTGTAGTTTGGAGTTTGCTAGCTTAAAACTGTTGCATGCGTGTTTCGTTACAGCTTTCTTTGCATGATCGTAAGTTATGCCCGGCTTCTTGCATTTTCAGTTGCATTTTTCCCCTGCCTTCGGGCGCATATCTTACTTGTCTTGCATGTTTGTCTAAGTCTTCGGCCTTGTCAAAAATGGGTCGTCTCTGGGCTTTGACATTCACTCCCGTCATTCTTATGACTTCCGAGTTCTGTCAAAGAGGGGCAACTGTAGACACCCCATTTTTGACCGTCCTCAAGACTTGGACGTCACCGTTGGGACACTCGGTTAGATTATCCATGCTTGTGTTCGTTTGGAGTTCCCGGGAGTTCTCGTGCTCGCACGCCTTGCTCAGGACCTCCGAACTCGACCGTTTTGTGTCTGGTTTTGCACCAAACACTTGTGTTTTGCCTTGGAAGGGCAGGGAATGCCTTGTGAGGCATCCCCACACACCACCGGCTGTGGCTAGAGGCCACCGGCTGGTTTTTGTTGCCACCGGCACTATATTGTGCCGGTCGGCACTCTTTTGTGCCGGTCGGCACTTGTTTTGGCAAAATGACCATTTTGCCCTGCCGACCACTTTACAGCTGTTTTATGAGATATTTTTAGGCAGCTGTTTAGCTTTTGCTTCCCCTCCATACACGTGTATGGAGGGGATGAGCCTTTGGTTGACTTAGCTTGTAAGCTTTGATGGCCTATAAGAGAAGGGCTTCTCTCTTGGCTCAAGGGTTAGAAAATTTTGGTTAGAAAGGTGAGAGGGAGCTCTGGTTTTTAGGGTTAGGTTAGATACATATCATATCTCTCTCTTTCCTTTGTATTCTAGGTGTTTTAGTTCATATTATTGCACCTAAACACCTAGTCTTTCACTTTTCCTTGGTGTTCTCAAAGATCAGAGCTTGTTCTTAAGGGTTTTGACTGGTTTGGAGCTCAAGGAAGCAACAAGATCACCATTGTTGAAGAGGTCTACAAGGGTAATCACTTTACTCCCTTTTTACCCCATTTTTGCGCTCCATTTTTCTATATCTTAGAGCTGTTTTGGTGCTTGGTGTTTAACACATAAAAGTTCTGTTTTTTAAGCCTCTTTATTGTTCATTAAGAGTGCTTGGTTGTTTGGGTAGGTTTGACCACCCTTAGGCCTTGAAAAGGCCCTTCTTTGTGCCATTTTGTGAGAGATCCGAGACTTTGGTGTTAGGATCTCTTCACCACTGAAATCTTGAGGGATTTCAGTGGTGAAGATGATGCCTTAGAGTCTCAAGAAGGAGAGGACCACCCCCTCTCCTTGATGTCCTTGAAAAGGGCAAGTTTTGGTCTCCAAAGGAGCACCATGTTTGGTTGTGTTTTGAGCATGTCTTGGCTGCATTCCATGCTTATTATGCCATGATATAACATGTTTCTAAGTTGGTTTAGGTCCCTTATGCATGCCTTGCATAGTTGCTTTGTAATGCCATAATAGTCCCTTAACATGTCTAGGTTGTGTGCCTTTATTTCTAGCATGTTTTAGGCTTAGATCCATGAAGCTTGTATGCTTATTTTACTATGAATAAGGTCTGTCCATGCTTGTTTTGGTCGGCCATGACTTGCATTACATAGCTCCCTTGTATTTGGCTTGTTGGCCTTAAGAGCATGAGAGTGTAGCATGCCTTGCTTGCATCATTTTGATGGTTTGGAACCATTTAGCATGTTATTTCAGTCCCTTTGGTGTGCTTGTATGCTTACCTTAGTTGCTCCTTTAGTGCTTTAAAAGCATGTATTGAATGCTTCATTTATTGGTCATGTTGCATGCCTTTGTGCTTAAGCCTCTTAGATGCCATCTAAGTAGCCATTTGGCTTTGTTTTAACATGCTAAAACTCTGTTTTAGGTTGTTCAATGCATGCCATATTTGTTTTGCATAAGTGTAGTTCAATGCTTCCATGACTTGCCTCAAGTGTTGAACCTATGTTGCATGCATTTGTTTATCTTGCTTAACATGATTTGGCATCATTTCATAGCATGATTTTCAGAGCCTAAATTGCATGCTAGTTGTCCATTGTTGTGCCCCTTTAAGTGTGCTTAAGGGTTGTTTGTTATGCTTAAGTGTTGGTGCTTTAACTTGTGCATGTGTGCATGTGTGTTTGGCCCTCATGATTTAGCATTTTGGCCACTGTTTTGAGCCTTTTTAGAGTTGCCCAATTCATGTCTAAGTCCATCCTCCACTTGATTTGCATGCTTGCCTTGTATGCTTACTTGCATGTTCGCATTGTATTGCCATGTTGCATACTAGTTGACATGTCTAGGATTGCATCATATTGGCATACATGCTAAGCCTCTTGAAGTGAAGTATGATAGAGGTTTGGCACCCTTTCATGTTTATTTGGTTTGCATGCATTTGAAAGTGAAGTTGCATCCTTGGTTCCTTGGGCCATCATGCATGGAAATGCGTGATTGGTGGTCCGGGAATCGAGACACATGCCCCTGCCCCTTTGAGTCACTAACATGATAAGGGATGTGTTTGGTGCATAAATGGCTTGAATTATATTGTCATGCATAGATTTCCTCTCTGCTGCTGTGAGTTGCAGGTTCTGCAGGCATTCAGTGCCGGCCGGCACTATTTAGTGCCGACCGGCAGTCAACAAACAGCCGATGGCTTCTTTTTGTGCCGGTGTCCTCCTCCTTCAGCCGATGGTGTCCTACCCCAGCCGGTGGTGATCCCCAGTGCCCTGAGAGGCACTCCTAGGACTTTGGCAATTTTCTGAGGAGGAGAGCAGAGGAAACAGAGGCAATCCATGCATGGCAGTGCGGTTCCGAGCCAGTCCCGAGCGCATGCTGCATTTGGCCCCCATCCCGAGGCGGTTTACTGTTTAATTAGATTAATTAATTTATCTGATTAATTTAGTTAATTTGTAATAATTAATTAGCTTGCGTAGTTAATTAAATTGTATATTCTTTCGGTCCCTCCGAGTGAGGGCGTATCTGTAATAAGTGTGTGTGAGTGGATGTATGTCTTCCAATCCCCACTTCTTTCTTCCCTTTTATTTACCTGCTTACGATGGTAGATTAGGGCACATTCAAATTAGCATACCTTATGCAATGCATGCGTGCATTCATGCATTTGTTTACATGCACCGGGCTCGGTACATCATACAAACTGCATCGTACTTTCGATTTCCAAATTGAATACGTGCTACTCGCGCATTTCATATGCCATGTTTAGGGTTAGCCGAGCCTACTCTAGATTGCATCTATGTCTGTGTTGCATTAGCCACTTAACATGAACTAGGTCATGCATGTTTTGCTAACCAGTCTCTTGTTTTTGGCACGGAGTACGATGTAAGTTTTTTATGCTTTAGCATGTCGCATGCGTATGAACGTTTGCCATGACAGTATGCTTGCTATGCGGCTAAATGCTTACGTGATAAATTGCTTGAATGCCTGTGGGTGGAGGTTGGATTGCGTGAGTTGGAACAACTCATTGAAATCCGTATTTTAGCCTACTTTCGAGTAGCAAAAACCAACACGTTTTTCGAGACAAAACGGATATGCAATGTTTATTTCCAAGTTAGGCAATCTGGTCTATACTTGTTTGCTGTGCGCATAACGTAGTAATTCTAGGCTAATAACCGGAATAAGAATGCATAAAGTTTTCAAAAACGGATATCATGGTTAGTAGAGGCCGGTCTTCGGACCGGGCGAGAGGGGGTGCTCATAGCTGACCTTCCCCGATCGTACCCAAGCTCCCGAGCCAAGTCACTTTGGTGATGACGGACACGTGACCTTCGGCACCGAGTCAGGGTTTCCTAAATTCCCCCATTTTAAAAATATTAGGTGGCGACTCTATAATCTGGCAAAGCAGTCCATGTTTGGCACTTCTTTTCAAAATCTGTTTTTCTTCAAAACGATTTGCCAGAGTTGGACTCTTTGGTTCAGATTTAGAACCGTGACAAATTGAGTCCTTTGAACTGTAGTAACCCAATATCGAACCAGAACGGAGGGGACTCGCACTCCTCTCCCCGGGATGCGTTCGGGGACGTCTACAATATCCAATACAGTAGTGGTGCCAAAGAAGAATGGAAAATGGGCTGTCTGCGTGGACTACAAAACAGTCAACAAGGCATGCCCAAATGATAGCTTTCCCCTACCACGGATAGACCAACAGGTAGACCTAACGGCAGGACACAATCGACTTAGCTTTCTTGATGCGTACAGAGGTTACCATCAAATCGCTATGTATGAACCAGACCAGGAGGTCACATCCTTCACAACACCAAGAGGACTGTATTGTTACAAGGTCATGCCCTTTGGCCTAAAGAACGCAGGGGCAACATTCCAACAGATGGTCACCAAGATGTTTGAACCATTGTTAGGCAGGACAATGGAGGCTTACATCGACGACATGGTGGTCAAGAGCAAAGATAAGAATGACCACCTCAAGGACCTAGGTGAAATGTTCCAAATCCTGAAGAAGCACAAGTTGCGCCTTAATGCGTCCAAGTGTGCGTTTGGCGTTGGATCAGGCAAATTCCTAGGCTTCCTGGTGACCAACCGAGGCATAGAGGAAGACCCCTCTCAGATCAAAGCAATCTAGGATCTAAAGAGGCCCAACTCAGTAAAAGAAATGCAGCATTTCACCGGCATGGCAGCTGCACTCAACCGGTTCATAAGTCGATCATCAGACAGATGTCGACCCTTTTTTCGAACATTAAAGGCCAAGTTTGAGTGGGACGAAGAATGCGACCGCGCCCTAGAAAGCTTGAAAGAATACATGTCTTCTCCACCATTGTTGGTAACCCCAATACCTGGAGAAGAGCTCTTTTTGTACCTAGTAGTTTCACATCACGCAATTAGCGCAGTGTTGGTCCGAGCGGAAGGAATCCAACATCTGCCCATCTTTTATGTCAGGAAGACATTGCTAGCTGCAGAAACCAGGTACTTATCATTGGAAAAACTGGCCTTAGCCTTGATGATGGCCTTAAGGAAGTTGTCGCATTACTTTTACGCCCACACCATAATCGTCCTCACAGCTTTTCCATTAAAAGCTTTGTTTGAGAGGGCGAACTTTTCTGGGCGAATCTTGAAGTGGGCAGTGGAGTTGGGACAGTTTGACATCAAGTTTCAACCCAGAACCGTGATAAAAGCCCAAGCTTTGGCAGACTTTGTGACAGAGTTCACTCCAGGAAATCATCACATCTGCCTAGTTGACTTCACTGATACAAACAAAAAGGGGATGGAAAGTGTCGCCGGAATAGAGGAACCCCTGGTACAGGATACCCAGTCACATCCCATGGCAGACCGGAGTAAAGAAAGGGAGGAAGAAGCAAACCATGCTACACCAAGCAAAGACTCATCAACAAGTAAAGACTTGGTACAGTCAAATAGCGAGGGGCAAACAGCAAGCATGGCTTTTGAAGAAAACACCAGCAACACTCATGACCCCAAGGCATCATATGATCCCTCCACTTGCTAGAAGTTGTTCGTTGGAGAGATGTGGAAACTATTCGTGGATAGAGCATCCAACAGGTACGGTGCAGGACTTGGCATAGTCCTCATCTCACCAGATGGCCTGGTAGTGAAACAAGCAGTCAACCTTGGCTTCCCAGCATCAAACAACGAGGCGGAGTATGAAGCACTTTTAACAAGACTGAAATCAGCATTCTACATTAAGGCAACCGAGCTAATGGTTTATAGTGACTCCCAACTAGTCGTAAACCAAATTTCAGGCAAGTATGAGGCAAAGGATGACGGGATGGCTAAGTACCAAGAGTTAGTCAGAAAAGAGATCAAGAAATTTGTAGTAGTTCGGATAGAGCAGATCGGCTGGGAAGAAAACAGTAGAGCAGACGAACTAGCAGGCTTCGTTTCGATGACAGATACATCCATCCCTCATCCGTTGCTGATTGACTACCTACCAAGACCAAGCATTGAAGAACCTGAAGTAGAAGAGGTATGTTGTGCTGAACTAGGCCCTTCATGGATGAATCCCATCATACTATTCTTAAAAGACGGCGTCTTACCTGAAGAGAAGAAATAAGCTAACAAGATTAGAGCCAAGTCACAGCGATTTTGGCTCTCCCCATCAATGGCCTTGTACAAGAAATCCTTCACAGGACCTTACCTAAAGTGTGTTCATCCAAGCAAGGTTGATGCATTCTTGTTCGAGATACACGAAGGTGTGTGCGGAAGCCACCAAAGAGGAAGATCATTGGCTTACAGAGCAATTTCGCAAGGATATTGGTGGCCATACATGCAAGCGGATTCAGAGAAGTATGTCAAGAAGTATGAGAAATGTCAGAAGTTCGCACACCAAATACATCAACCAACCAGAGAGCTTCTACCATTAACTAGTCCATGGCCCTTCGCAATGTGGGGCTTGGATATAGTAGGACCACTTCCAACGGCACCCCGCAACAGGAAGTTCTTTCTTGCAACAATAGACTACTTCACAAAGTGGGTGGAGGCAGAAGCACTAGCATCAATAAAGGAGAAAGATGTGAAGAAGTTCATTTGGCAGAATATCATCACTTGGTTCAGCATACCCAAGGTGCTAATATCAGACAACGGCACTCAGTTCGACGGCAAAATTTTTAGAGGCTTTTGTGAAGAGTACAAGATAGAATTCTACAACTCTACACCGGTATACCCCCAAGCAAATGGCCAGGCGGAAGCATCGAACAAGGTCGTCTTGGATGGATTGGAGAAAAGGTTAGAAAAAGCAAAAGGCAAGTGGGCTGAAGAACTTCCTCATGTTTTATGGGCTTACCGTACCACACCTCGGCGATCAACCGGAGAAACACCATTTTCTTTAGCCTATGGCATGGAGGCTGTAATCCCACTAGAAGTCGGCCTCCCCACAATTAGAAGCGAAAATTTCGATCCAGACTTAAATGGGGAAGCCATAGCCTTGGAACTAAACCTTGCGGAAGAACGAAGAGAAAGAGTACTGGTTCACATTGCCTCGTACCAGCAAGAGTTGTCCAGAAAGTATAACAAGACAGTACATGCAAGGCAATTCCAGACTGGAGATTGGGTGCTGTGCAAAGTGATGGGAAACACCTTGGTACCCGGAGATGCAAGTTAGGGCCTAATTGGGAAGGACCTTACAAAGTGGTTGGATTAGTAGGAAAAGGGGCATACCACTTGGAAGATGAAGACAACAAAGCCATTCCCAGGCCATGGAACACTGCCAATCTCAAACTATTTTATTTTTAGCTTTTCTTTAAACTCAGTTGTAGTTTTCCTTTCTCAATAAAACAAGTAGTTTCTTTTCAGCATAGTTGTTTCCTTCTGTAAAAGATTGTTTTAGTGAGCTAGGGGCATTGAAAGCATAGTTGGCCAGAATAACCAACTTTCACCCCTCCTAAGCCCAGGATAAGGATCCAGGCTGCAGGACGTTTGGCAGGAATAACCAAACACTTTACTCTAGGTTGGCAGGAATAACCAACTTAGAGGTTGGCTGGAATAACCAACACCCCTCCTAAGCCTAGGATAAGGATCCAGGCTGCAGGACATTTGGCAGGAATAATCAAACACTTTACTCTAGGTTGGCAGGAATAACCAACTTAGAGGTTGGCCGGAATAACCAACACCCCTCCTAAGCCCAGGGTAAGGATCCAGGCTGCAAGACGTTTGCAGGAATAACTAAACACTTCGCTCAGTGTTGGCAAGAAAAACCAACTTTGAGCTCTCTTCAGCTAATATAAGGATCTAGGCTGAAGAGGTTAGATGGAAAAACCAACACTCATTGTTCTTCAGCCGAGATATGGATCTATGCTAAAGAGGTTGGCTGGAGAAACAAACATTTATTGTTCTTCAGCCGAGATAAGGATCTAGGCTGAAGAGGTTGGCTGGAGAAACCAACACTTATTGTTCTTCAGTCGAGATAAGGATCTAGGCTAAAGAGGTTGGCTGGAAAAATCAACATTTATTGTTCTTCAGCCGAGATAAGAATCTAAGCTGAAGAGGTTGGCAGGTATGGCCAGTTAGATTGCAAAGTTAAAACCGGTATAAATATCTCGGCCAGAGAATTTACTTCATTTAGATTATATTGGGAAAGTAAATACAAGTATAGAAGTAAACCGAATAGACGGTTGAGGAAAACAAAAGATGATTTCATTGATAATGCAAAGTCAAAGTACAAAAGATGGGGCCATAGCCCGGTTACAAAAACTTCTAAAGTTAGCACCTAAAGAAAAGAAAAGTACATAATCAAGGAAAGAGGTCATCTAAATCGGCATCCAGAACAACCCGGTCTTCACCCAGAGGTAGCTCAGTTGTGCCTAGACCCCTTTGGTTGAGCTCGGGCAAAGGCACCGCGTTAGACACAGCAGGCAAAGGAGGGATGGAGACCACTGGAGTTGGGGAGATAGACTGGCGACCGGGCTGAGTGTTGTCTTTTGGAGCAGAATCGTCGTCCTCTCCCTCTTGCAGAAATTTTTGCTGAATGGCAGCAGCGTACTCTGCCATACAGCTCGGTATGAAATATGGAGGAGGGTTGAAGACCTCGGTCTCTGGACCATGACCGAGCTGCGCTACAGCCACCTTCCATTGCACTTGAAGAAGAGATCTTTCGCAGCTTCGCATTACTTGATATAAGTGGCCTCCCCCTCCTTGTAACCCCGGTCCTCTGCATCGTCTACTTTCTTCTCCAGCTTGGCAATTTCAGCGTTCTTCTTGCCCTCAAGCTTGGCCAGCTCGTGCAGGTACTTATCTTTTACCGGGGCCGTGGCCTTTTTCTTATCTGCCTCAGCCGAACTGACAAGACCGGTCAGACGTGCCATCTTGGTTTGTAGCTCGGCTATTTGCTTCTTTGACTCTTCCAGCTCGGTGGTTTTTGCATTAGCTTATGCCATGGGTTGGCAAGGCTACCACGGTCTCTTGAGTTTGGCTGGCTGGTGGTACCTCGGCCTGGTTTGTTTCGATTAAGAGGGCCCTTACTGCTCTTTTCTTGGCCATCTCTTGCTCCGCTATCAACGGGATCAAATTGACTTGAGGCAAGGTTGGGTCTGGTTCTGGTGAAGGCTCAAGGAGGAAATCGGTCACCCTGGTCTTCCTACGGCTGTTGTATCTATATGTCGGTTCAAAATTCAGTAGCTCGGCCCAACTTCTATTGGGATATCGTAGTGCGGCACAAAGTGTGTTTAAGTTGGGGTAGTTGTACTGGGACTTGAGAAAGTTCAAATCTGCATGAAGTAAAAAAAGACAATAGTTAGTACGGTTCAAGTTGAGAAAATTAAGGTAAAAGAAAGGAGAGAACTAAGCCGAAGTAATTATACCGGTGACTCCTTTATTCCAGTTTATTTGGTCGCCCGGGATCTGGGCTTCTTGATCTTTGAAGTTCCCAAAAACCCAGAAGAAATCGTCGTCGTTTACATCCTTGTCTGGGGTATTCTTTATTATCTTTTCACGTTGGCGCCTTATTCTTAAATAGTAAACCCAGCCATCTTCATTTGATCCTATGGAATATTTGTGGAAGAGCTCGGCTAGACCGAGGTTAAGGCCAGCCCGGCAGTTTAGCTCGGCAATGCCATTTATTATGCGGTATGAATTTGTGGAAAGCTGGGTAGGGCAAAGGTTGGTTTGTCTAAGGAACTCGCAGAGAAGAGGCTGTACAAGGAATCTAAGTCCGGTTTCTACAATGGAAAGAAGGGTAAAGGGAACGAAGCCAGGGTTTCCCCAGGGTGTGGTATCTAGTTCGGCTAAGGTAAGATGGACATCATCAGGGATATGGTAGTCCCTTCGGAACTTGGCCATAGCACCTGGTGTGTTTACCAAAAACCTATATTTACCCATGAGGTCTTAAGTTATGAATAAATTAGATGAGTATTAGCTCGGTCGTGAAATGACGTTGAGTAACTCGGTTAAGCGTTCAAGGGAGTGCCTGGCAACCTAAGTTTGCAAAGTGAAAAAGAAAGGTGTTAAGCACAGATCGTTGGACCGTGCTAAAAGACAAAGGCAAGATAAATGAAGTCCTAGCTCGACTATGTGGGCCATTATCCATTCTTAGCTCGGTTTGAGCAAGGGCCTTTAGCCCAGTTGAACTTTTGGGGCAGCATTCTTAGTTTGGTTTTAACTAATGGAGCTGGTTTAGCTCCAAGTTTTAGCTCGGTCAGTGGTTAGGGCTTTCTAGCGCGGTATTACGCAAACTTAATGCAGTTTGATAACCCGACTAAGAGGTAGGGCCTATTAAAACTGCAAGTAGGGTATGAAGTTTTAGTTCGGTTGTTTAGTTCGGCCAGGGTCGTACCTAATACAAACAGTATCCTAGTTCGGTTGAAGTGAGATTTTGGATCAAAGAGAAAATTGTTCAGATTGTTCGTGAATTCAAGTAGTTCTATTACATGGTTTTTCCCAGAAAAATGGAAGCAAACATGGTGTGTATTTTCAAAAACATACAAACCAGCATGCTATGTATTACAAAGAAAGAACGAAATCAACGGAAATGAAATAGATTTGAGTTACATACCAGTTCGAGGTGAAGGGACTGAGGATGGAAGCAATCACAGTAAGAACAAAAGTTCTTGTAGGCACAGTGTCACGACCCGAACCCGCCCCGAGAAGGTTGGCATCGTAACCGGCCAGTAATTCTAGATTACCACAGGCCTTACTGTACAAAACATAAATAAACGGGGCTCATGGAAGCGAAAACAAATAACCATAGTCCAAAGAGCTGTGCATAAATATGAACAAGTATTTACATGCCAAAATGTGTTAATTTACCCACTTACTGTACATCACATATAACAAAAGATCACATACATCACATAGGCAAAAGCCACAGGTACAACACGACAAAGCTCACAAAACGGCCTTCCAGGCCTAGCCCCGGCTCGGAGGCACACAAAACTGGTAGGCTCGATGCAAATCTCAGCTTAGGCTTGACTCCCTGAATGTTCACCTATAATACATAAATACAAACAATGAGCTAGAGCTCAGCAAGTAACATTAACGTAAAGAGGTAGTGAACGAACTCCAACATTTCATAGAAATCCGTAAAACATAACATTCATATACATAATCATACTCATCATAGAACATACATAATGGCATACTCCATAGAACATAACATGTGTCGACTAACGACTAGAGTAACCGGTCCCGGACACCGATTAAACACATACCGAGATCTCGTAAACTGGTCCACTTAGGACTATCTATGGATGCCATACTAGATTCGCAAACTAGACATTCGTTCACAGTTTAAAATCATCTTTCAAAACATATCATACCATGTCACATTTCAAATACGTTGCATATCAACATAACTTTACAGAAATGTTACTTACAGAGGGTTCCCGATACCGATTACACGGTCTTCACTTCTTGACCTGCAAATCATCAACAGTATAATACATTTCTTAACATATATCATCATCAATTCACATAATTCATGTCATACCTTACTTCTTTTACATTCTTTCATATTCATTCTTATCTTTCTTTACTTTAATTCATACTCATGAAATGCTAAATTATGCCATTAACATGCTAAAAATCATGTAAAACAACTTCCAAAAGCTTTCCTGAAGAAAGTCCTCTGCTCGAGCGCCCTTTTGTCCGCTCGAGCGGACTGTACAATCTGACAAAACTGCTGGGAGGCCGATTTCTCCGCTTGAGCGGGCTTCCCTCCGCTCGAGCGGACCATGCAAAAGTCCGAAACTCTGGTTCTTCTTCTAAATTTCATCCTTTTCTTTGAAACATTAACTTCCAACCTTATGAAATCAAAGCTCAATATCATTGATCAACAATATGATTTAACCATCAACACTTTAAAACAACCCACAAGAATCTTTAGAAGATCACGCTTGGACCAAAAATGGAAAACCATAAACATATACATACAAACTTCATATCTCTACATCCATGGAGATTCTTCCTCAAATATACAAAATAGACATGATTCATGCTACTTTAAGCCATGATCTTGAGTTCAAATGCTAGATGCCAAAAATCAATAACCAATTTCAAGACAAATCTTACCTTAACCACTTGATTTAAGAAGTTTGCTTGATTTCCCCTTTTTCTCTCTTCTTTCCCCTTCCTTTCTCTCTTTCACGAATTCTCTCTCTTTTTCTCTTCCAGATTTTTCTTCTCTCTTTTTGTGTTGAGTCAATGAGTCAAATAAGGGTCAACATCCTTATCTATAAACATATATATAATATTATGCCATAATCTTGAGCCAAACAAGGCCTTACGAATCAGACGAAATTCAGTCTCCAATTAAATGTCCCAAATGATTCTAAAAATTCCCGGTATCACATAAGCGTGTTCAATTTCATTTCCTGAAGCCATTACGGTTGTCAATTTAAGTCTCAAAGTCGTAATTCCAACAGATATTTTGCTAATTCAAACAGATAATCTTCAATTAAATCATAGAAATGCATAATTAATTACTGATAATTGTGACACACGGTTCCGGGTCATTACATACAGTGTTTGGGAGAAATGAAGGTTCAAGTAAGAGAGAGAGAGGAGATGAATAGTGCAAATGAATGATTCAAAACGAAGGGTTTTTGTTTTGTGAAAAGAGAGTAAAAAGGCGGGAATGTTCAAATATTGCGAAGTATGAAGACGGCATGACAGCTACGCAGAGCCAATGACAGTTTGCCACGTGTCCATGGAATGGAAATCGATTCAGTCACAGCGACTGAAGAGACGTTTTGACCGGACAGATGGGTAGCCCGGTGTGGATTTAGCTCGGTTGAAAAGCTAAAGTTTTTAGCTCGGCTGGTAAAAGATAATCCCTATCATGCTGCGCAGATGGAATTAAGGGGCAATTGAGAGGGTAATTTATATATAAATTGGGCCGAGCTGGGTAATGGGCCATTCTGTGAGCCACAGTAAGAACTGAGTGAAAGGCCCTTGAAGTTAGCCCGGTCCAAAAGAGCTTTGTAGTTAGCTCGGTCGGCATGGTCAGAGCGGCGACAGTTAGCTCAGTCAAACCAAATTGAGCCGAGGTATTTTGGGCTTTTTCTCAGGACCTTGCTGTTGAATAGTTCGGTCTAGGCATGCTATGGATAGCACGGTCTCAACAGGTGAAACCGGAGTACAAGTAACAGAGGTGAGAACCGAGCTAGCTAGAGCTCGGTCATTTCAGCCAGTTTAGCATGGCTATTTTATCTTGGTCGTTTTGTCATACTACCGAGGTAAAACCATCTCACTTGGTTTAAGCAATGAGGGGAGTGTTGAAGAATAAGCATTATCTTTCAGGAGTGTGACTCCTAGGAGACTCTACGTGGGGGAACAAGAGTCCTACTAGGATTGTGCTACGCGGAACCTATGAAAGCTCATAACATCACCTATGGAGAGGTAACACAACTTTGATTCCCGAATACACAAAGCTTTTTGTCTATTTGTCTATTTTTGCTAACTTAGGCATCGGAGAGGTATCCGGCACACACCCGCCGGTTAGCTCACGTTTGTGTTTTCAGGGAGTAAAGCGATGACGTACGGAGGAGCGCAACCTTGATCAACAGGATTATACGAGAACAATATTTTGTGCTCGTACATTAATAAAATCAACTTGATTAAAATTAAGGAAAAATTACAAAATAATAACATTTTCCAACTTGTGCTTGAAACCTAACTGCTTCCATAGAAACAACATTTTTTCTTTCTTAATTAGTAAGTAGAATAAAACTTCATTGTAAAATTAGTAATTTTGCATCTTAAAAAGTAAGAAAAATTAAATTTACTTTAAAAAAATTAGGGTAAATTACAAACACACTCCCTGAAATTTATTTAAATTACAAATTACCCCATATGGTTTTGCAAATTACATTACGTCCCTCAAGTTTCTAATTTCATAACAAATAAGTCCTTTTATTAATAAATCATTAAGTTAATTAACAGTTTCTAATAATGTTAAAATTTTATTTCAATTAATAACTCAAATAATTTTATTATTGTATAGATGAACAGTTAAAAATTTCACTTTTTCAATTAATTCTATTAAATAAAAAATTTTGACAAGAAAGTATTTGTAATTTTCCAAACCATAGGGGACAATTCGTATTTTAAGCAAATCTTAAGAGGTGTATTTGTAATTTATCTAAAAATTTATTATTTGAAAATTAAGGCCTCATTTGGGAACAGATTATTTTAGTAACTTTTTTAGTTTTTACGAAAAGATGTGCAAAAAAGTAGAGAGAGTGATATAATAACTTATAATGACTTTTTAACTTTTAAACTAAAATAGCTACTCCCCAAACAAGGCCTAAGTAATAGCTATATTAATTAATATTGAAACATCAAAAAGTTACTGTTTGAGATTTTGCTTCTTAGGCCACTCCCGCAACAACACTCTACGGCCCATTATTTAGATTGAGTGGTGCTATTAGCACTCCATGAATTATTTTAAACCCCTTATTTCTTTGTATTCTCACTTATAAAATTTGAAACCCTTAAAATTTATTTTTCTCCTCCAAATAATATCAAAATTATCCTTGTGAAAACATTACACACATTAAATGCACACCCCCAAAAAACCTCACTTCCAAAAAAATCCTAAAAAAGCCCACGAAGAAGAAGAAGAAAAATAAGAAAAGGTAATGTGATTACTGTCTCTGCTGCCTCATCCACCATTGTCACAGTTGGTATTCTCTCTCTCTCTCTCTCTCTCTCTCTCTCTCTCTCTATATATATATATATACATAATTTCTTAGTTTTTTCATAATAATTTCTTCTCTTTCAGAAAAAATTATAATAATTGGTTTAGTTTTCTTAGTGAAACAGGTCTGAACCTATGAATAATGTTTGATTACTTGTTTCCAAACAAATAATAAATGTTCGGTTACCGGTTCCCAAACAAATAAACAATGGTCGGGCCTGTGTTCCCGAATTTCGGTTACATGTTCGGGAGTTCAGTCCTGAAAAAATGACTAACAAATTTTTTTTTTTTTTTCATTTTTTTCAAGAAACTTACCCTTACAAAGTCAATCTCCTCTGAGCTAAAAACAACATTAAAGTTATGAACCTCCTCTAAGCTTTTATTGTTATACTCCTCTCGTCTTATGGAGTTGTGGTTGTTAGAAAAACATCCACTTATTGTCATTGCTAGAGAAGTGTAAGTAATCAAATGGTTGCCATCGTCACCGTCGACATATTACCGCCAAAGGGTTTTCAAGGTTTTGAGGGTTGGTAGGTTTTGAAGGTAGGATTTGGGGAAGATAGATGGGTGGTGATGGAGGTGGGTGCTTTCATAAACCTTAATTCATGATGTAATGGGTGTGTAGATTTAATTGTGAGATGGGGTGTCCTAAAATTAATGATGTCCTTTGTAATAATTTTATTTGAGGTTATTATTGTAATTATATAAAAAAAAAAAAAACTAAAAATTGGGGGGTCCAAAATAATTTATGGGGTATTAATAGCAGCACTCTTTAGATTGAAGGTTAAGTTCAAAAGAATAAAGGCCCCATTTGTTTTCCTCTATCATAGTCCACTCCGAACTGTGAATGATAAACAGTGAAGATGCCTCATATTTTTTTTGGTTTTGGAGTTCCGGATTCATAATCCCTTTCGGATTACAATAGACCTTGGCGAGGGTATTCACTACAACATATAAGAGTTGTAGAGACCAAACTTTTTGGTCTTTAAAAGTGAAATTTTTGTTACAAAAGACATTTAGTGACAAATTTCTATCGTCGTGAGAATAGTTGCTGAAAGGTCATTCCGAAAAGTCAAAAATAAGGTTTTTAGCGACAAAATTTTGAAAATGACACTAATAAATAGACTTTTAGGGACAAAATAACTTGGTCTCAAAATGGTTTATTTTTTTAGACAAAAAATTTGATTCCAAAATGATAATAATTCATCATTAATGTCCAATTTTCATTGCTAAAAATATAATAATGACTCTTTTCGCAACAAAAATATTTGGTCTCTAAAAAATAATTTTGTCTCTAAATTTTAGTCTCTAAAACCTTAATTCATTGTAATGATTATTAGTCTGGGCGAGGAGATAGTATTAAAAAATAATCCATGGGGCTTAGGCTGTTATCGGTCGTCTGCTCAGACTTCCGGCCAGTCAGTCGGTCAATTGCAAATAAATTTTTTTTTTTTTGTTTACATGTTGGGCATTTTTTTTTAACATTAATGTTAAATTTTTTTTTTTGCTAAGTAAAAATCATAATTTAATTTGTTTTATTATTTTATATTTATTTAATTTAACAATCCCTACACTAATAACTGTAATAACCCGAATTTTTAATTATGCTATAGAATTTATACTAATATTATTTAATCTCAGTTAAGAAAATATATGATTTATTATATATTATTATACGTAATTTTGTAAAATAATATAATTATTAAAAGTTTAGGGGTGAAAATATAAATAAATAATTAAGTTAGCTTGGAGATAAGCTTGGATTAATTAATAAGGGGGGGACGCGTGGCAGTTTCCTTGGGCCTTACGAATTCAATCCCTTATAAATTGGGAGAGTTGAACAACCTGGAGAAAAAGAAAAGGAAAGAAAGGAAAAGAAAAAGAAAAGGAAAGAAAGGAAAAAAAAAAAAGAAAAGAAAGAGAGAAAGAAAGGAAAAGATGGTGGAAGTTAAAAATGATTTTTGATAGTGGAAAGGAGAGTAAGGTATTAATGATAAGGTGAGTTATATTATACCTTGAGTTACCAAAATGTATTTTACTTATGTTTTGACTTACCAAAATCTATTTTATATAAGTATGTTTTATCAGTATATTAATAAAAGTTATGTTTTATAAAGGTTTCAGTTACATGGTTTTATTTCTGAACCCTATTTGCTTAAAAAGAAACCCATAGATATGTCTGTTTATATTTTAAAGAATATTTGGTTATGACCTTATAGACAATTATGTTTTGTAAGTACCACCACATGAGTCCCATGCCTTGGGGGACTTAAATAACCATTGGTCTCTGTTTAACCACTTTGTGGCCTGTCATGGATCCATTGACCTCTGTTCTGTGCGGAACAAAGTGTTGTGCGGAGCTAAGTGCTACACTATTGTGGAAGCCACCTCTAGAATCCGTACGAGCCACATCTTGAATCCGTACCTCTGTTCTGATTGTCACTTCTGTGACCTCTGTTCTGTTCTGTTCTGTTCTGTATCGTGGTTATGGTGATATATTTCTATAATATCTGTATTTCAGTTTCTGCTACTCAAATGATTTGTTTATGTAAATGTTTTGGCCTAACTAACGATCCATGGTTATTTCGTGTCCCTTATACTCTTGGTATAATATTTCTCACTCTGCCATGTGCTTATAGTTTTTTTACCAATTTTCAGGAAATAGCTTTTGGAAAGTCTTAGACACGGGGCTACGGAATAGACACACACACAGCATTTGTTTTATGATATTTCTCTATGTAAATATCGACATTTTTGGTCAATATAATTTTGTAATAAAAATAGAAGCTCCAATGATTATTTTGGTACCCTTACTCAAATATTTCTTCCGCTTGCGTTTATTAATTTGTTTAGAATTGGCCGGAGGTAACCTCAGTTACTGGCCATCACGATGCTTAACCCTTGGGTACGGGGAGCGGGTCGTGACAAATGGTATCAGAGCAATGGTTTATTTAAAAAAAAAATAAAAATAATATATCATTGGAGCATAGGACACATGCACATTTAAGAAGTAGGATAACGGCTAATTAATACTGAATTATTATATTTTGTTCGTCGATTTAATTATATTATAATTTTATATGATTATATAGATATAATAAATTTTTTTTTAGTGTGCCTAATTTGTGAAGGATATTAGATATAATTTATATTTGTTCTAGTAAAAGAAGAACAAGAAAAGAAGGATGTCAGGCTCAAACACTTACCAAAATTATAATATAATTAAATTCATATAATTTTCAGTTCAATATTCAAAAAAAAAATTATTTTGATGTTTTTTTTTTTTAAAAAAAGTGGGTTCAAATTATAGAGATACTAATTTTGAAATTATTTCCCATCAATGAAAAGTTCATATCAAAATTTTCAATTCTTGCATATAATTCTGTTATTGTGTTCTCATTTTTATTTATTTTTATCGTAAACAACGAGTGAAAAGTTTTTTAAAGTCGCTCCTTATTCATTATTTTGGCCTAAAATAATTTTTGACAACTAAATAGTGAATGATTTTTGGTAAATTTTATTTTTTTTCGAGGTACTATTTTTATCAAATTAATCATCTAATATATATTTATCAGAGTGCGCAGCAGATAGCTTACATATGGCAAATTTCGAGGACGAAATTTTAAAAGGGGGGAAGATTGTAACAATCCAAATTTTTAATTATGCTATAGAATTTATACTAATATTATTTAATCTCAGTTAAGAAAATATATGATTTATTATATATTATTATGCATAATTTTGTAAAATAATATAATTATTAAAAGTTTAGGGGTAAAAATATAAATAAATAATTAAGTTAACTTGGAGATAAGCTTGGATTAATTAATAGGGGGGGACGCGTGGCAGTTTCTTGGGCCTTACGAATTCAATCCCTTATAAATTGGGAGAGTTGAACGACCTAGCGAAAAAGAAAAGGATAGAAAGGAAAAGAAAAAAAAAAGAAAAGAAATGAAAAAAAAAAAAAAGAAAAGAAAGAGAGAAAGAAAGGAAAAGATGGTGGAAGTTAAAAATGATCTTTGATAGTGGAAAGGAGAGTAAGGTATTAATGATAAGGTGAGTTACATTATACCTTGAGTCACCAAAATGTATTTTACTTATATTTTGACTTACCAAAATCTATTTTATATAAGTATGTTTTATCAGTATATTAATAAAAGTTATGTTTTATAAAGGTTTCAGTTACGTGATTTTATTTCTGAACCCTATTTGTTTAAAAAGAAACCAATGGATATGTCTGTTTATATTTTAAAGAATATTTGGTTATGACCTTATAGACAATTATGTTTTGTAAGTACCACACGGGAGTCCCATGCCTTGGGGGTTGACTTAAATAATCATTGGCCTCTGTTTGACCACTTTGTGGTCCTCTGTTTGTCATGGATCCATTGACCTCTGTTCTGTGCGGAACAAAGTGTTGTGCGGAGCTAAGTGCTTCACTATTGTGGGAGCCACCTCTAGAATCCGTACGAGCCACATCTTGAATCCGTACCTCTGTTCTGATTGTCACTTCTGTGACCTCTGTTCTGTTCTGTTCTGTATCGTGGTTATGGTGATATATTTCTATAATATCTGTATTTCAGTTTCTACTACTCAAATGATTTGTTTATGTAAATGTTTTGGCCTAACTAACGATCTATGGTTATTTCGTATCCCTTATACTCTTGGTAAAATATTTCTCACTCTGCTATGTGTTTATAGTTTTTTTACCAAATTTCAGGAAATAGCTTTGGGAAAGTCTTAGACGCGGGGCTGCGGAATAGACGCACACACAGCATTTTTTTTATGATATTTCTCTATGTAAATATCGACCTTTTTGGTCAATATAATTTTGTAATAAAAATAGAAGCTCCAATGATTATTTTGGTACCTTTACTTAAATATTTCTTCCGCTTGCGTTTATTAATTTGTTTAGAATTGGCCAGAGGTAACCTCAGTTACTGGCCATCACGATACTTAACCCTTGGGTACGGGGAGCGGGTCGTGACAAATATATCCATGGGTTTCACTTTAGCAAATAGAGTTCAGAAATAAAACCACGTAACTGAAATCTTTATAAAACATAATTTTTATTAATATACTGATAAAACATACTTATATAAAATAGATTTTGGTAAGTCAAAATATAAGTAAAATATATTTTGGTAACTCAAGGTATAATATAACTCACCTTATCATTAATACATTACTCTCCTTTCCACTATCAAAGATTCTTTTTAACTGCCACCATCTTTTCCTTTCTTTCTCTCTTTCTTTTCTTTTTTTTTCCTTTCTTTCCTTTTCTTTTTCTCTAGGTCGTTCAACTCTCCCAATTTATAAGGGATTGAATTCGTAAGGCCCAAGGAAACTGCCACGCGTCCCTCCTTATTAATTAATCCAAGCTTATCTCCAAGCTAACTTAATTATTTATTTATATTTTCACCCCTAAACTTTTAATAATTATATTATTTTACAAAATTACGCATAATAATATATAATAAATCATATATTTTCTTAACTGAGATTAAATAATATTAGTATAAATTCTATAGCATAATTAAAAATTTGGGTTGTTACAATAACTATCATCAAAGCAAACATAATTTTACTAATCTTCTCACTAACAATCCTCTCACTATCAATCATTTCTATTCTATCGCTGAAAACAAACGGATCCAAAAGCTTTTAGGGTCAGTGGTATCAATAATTTGAATCGTTAATTTTATAATTTATTAAGGCATCGTTTGGGAAGGAAATCTCAGGCTAAAATAGCCACATGAGGACAAAACTGGCTTTTCTAGCCACAAGCAGACAAAAACTGGTTTTTGGTCTTGGCAACAACAAATGCCAAAGTAGATTTACGAAACTACCCCCATGAAAGAGGGGCATGCGTCAGCACCCAGAAAAAGTTAAAAAAAAAAAAAAAAAAAAAACATTTTCTTGATTAAAAGAGGGGCATGCGTCAGCACCCACAAAATTAAAAAAAAATTTTGTTTTTTGTTCAAATATTTTGTAAAAATAAATTCAAACTCTATTTCATAAAAATAAATTCAAACTCTATTTTATAAAAATAGTTTTAAATATTTTAATTTTCTTGTTATGTATTTGGTTATAATTTCAGTGTAGACTTCTGAAAGTTGTATGGAGTTTCAAGTTATGTGTTTGGTTATGAGTTTTAAAAATAATTTATTAATTGAGTTTCATTTTATGTGTTTCGTTACAATTTGAGTGTAGAGTTGTTTTTAAATTTAAAATATTAACATTTTAAATAATTTAAATTTTTTGAATATTTAAATTATTTTTATTTTTTTGTTAAAATAATTTTTTGAATATTTAAATTATTTAAATTTTTACGCTTTAAATTTTTTGAATATTTATTTTAAATTTTTGCTTATTAAATTTTTTAGATTATTTACATTATTTAAATATTTAAAATAAAATTAAAATTAAAATAAAATTAAAATTAAATATTTAAAATTAAATTATTTAAATTGCACAGGACAATAAAATAAAACCTCACTTTTTATCATTTCACAGAAAATGAAAAAAAAATTTAAAAAAAAATAAAAAAAAACACATGAAAAAACCATTTGCAAAAAAAACTTAAAATACATAAATTATTTTAAATAAAATACGCCTCATTCAAAAATATTTAAATTTTAAAAAAAAATTACAAAAACGTAAATTGAAAAAAAAAAAGCGAACGACAAAAATACGTCTCATCCAAAAAGATAAAAAAAAAAAAAAAAAAAAAAAAACAGAAATTACCATTTGCCATGTAATTTACAAATAAATGAAACACATAAATAAAAAAAATGTTATTGTATACCAATAAAAATAAATAAGGAAAAAAACGTAAATTTAAGAACAAGAACTAATTTTAATGTATAAAAAAATAAAAATGACAAAAACATAAATTTAAAAAAAAATTACAAAAATTAAGCAAAATACGTCAAATCAAAATCCAAAATAAACAACTAAACAAATAAATATTTTACCAAAATACCCCAAAATAAACTCAAAAATAAAAAATAAAAAATAAAAAAATTTAAACAAAATATGCCAAATGTAAACCTAAAATAAAAAAAATAAAAAATAAAAAAAGTTAGCAAAAAACTGCAACTCCAAATCGAAAATATATTAAAAAAAAAAATTAAAAAAGAACAACAACTATTTCGGACAGTTGGCTTGCTGACGTGGACGACATGGCCCTTGCAATTAAGGTAGATGTGTTTTGGGAAGGACACTTTGGTAAATTAATAGGAACACATCTCACCAAAAAATCAAAAAGTCAAAAAAGTCAAAAAGTCCTTTCCAAACCAGGCTTTTTAGCCCCAGGCTAAAATAGCCAAAAAAAGTCAAAAAGTCAAAAAGCCAACCCACTTCCCAAACGGAGGCTAAGATATGGAGAGAATATTAAAAAAGTGAAGAGTGAATAAATAATTAAAAAATAATAAAAGCACAATTAATTTATACATTCAATTATGTAAATTAATTTTATACCTTCATTAATTGAAATTTATTTTTATAACATTTCACTTATTTGAAATTCTTCCACATATATATATATATATATATATTTAGAACATAAGAAGTTAATTTTAAATATAATATATAACATATAAAATAAAATAATTAACTAGATGACAAAAAATTAAAATTGTTGAAGAGTCTTCATAATTGCGCCGACTACGTCCTCCGTGAATACATCAACCATTCATACAATAAATATTGAGCGCAGTACTATCATTAATATGTAAATATTGCAATAGGTATGGTTTCTTTCCCCTCTTGATAGAATTTGATGTGCGTTTGAGGGAAAATTCTATTTTTATAAATTTACTTATCTCAATGTATATTATTTTTTAATATACATATTTATTAATTTAATTATTAATTATTCTTCTCAACTTACATACTAAATATTTCAATTATATCTTGCACTTGCGCACATCACCTCAACTATCCTTCCCCACATTTGTTGAAAATTACAGAGCCAAACCCTCATTCATAAAACTCCCTTATCTTCCCCTTTGATTTACACAATCTACCACTCTACTCTCTTCACACTCTCTCACGCACTCTCATCCATGACCTCTCTACAAACTCATCCAAGTTATCTTCAATTTTGTCGTTGTTCTATCTCTGCCCCCAAAACTCTCTATCTTCTGAACCCCAATTCGATTCCACTTCCCAGAATCTTTTATTTTCTGGGAAAACTAGGGTATTGAGTTCAAGTTTTGAAGGCAAAGATGGATTGTACTCTGTCTACTGCTTTTGCAAGACAAACTCGGAGGTTGAGAATGTTTCGCTTCAAATTCGAGAGGAGACTGAGATCAAGACCGAGACCAAGAGGCCTCCTTTCAATATCAATCTCGCCGTCATTCTTGCGGGTTTCGCTTTTGAAGCCTATACAACCCCACTAGTAAATTAATTTCTTAAAATTTTATTTTTTTAGATTTTATCGGTTTGTTTGGTTGCCTAGAAAATGGAGGGAAAGGAAAAGAAAAAACAAGTAAGAAACAATGGAACAAGTGAGGAACAATAGGTCAATTGCGGTTTTTTTTTTTTTTTTACTAAAAAAATGTGCACAGAGTTTTTTTTTTTTTTTTACAAAGACATGTATGGAGAAAATTGAAATATAATATTAAAGGTATATTTTAATGTCTATTATAGTCATTTTATTTTAGAATATAATTCTCATTGAAATAAAATTTTATTAAGTGTGTAAACTGAGATAAGTAATTGTGTGAAAATAGAATTTCCCGTGTCTGAGGCAGATCACGACAATGCAATAATTTAAATTATTTACTTTATAATATTCTTAATATATATTACTTATAAAAAATTATATCGATAATTATAATATTTTTATTTTTTTTCTAAAAAATAGCATTTATTTTTAAAAATATAGGCCATCTATTTTTTTAAGATAAATGTGATGAAATAAAATTATAATTATCATATCAAACTATTTTTTTTCATGAATGATATATTAAGGATTTTACAAATTAAAGAGTTTGGATCATCAAACGGGACATATGGTAAGTCTCACGTACCCTTTAAATTTGCTCATGTTAAAATTTAATATGAGAGAAATCAAATTCTATTAAAAGGAATAATATCATCATCATTTTGACCCGTCTTGATAATTTAAATGTTCACTTTATAACACCTGTGAGAAGATCATCCTGGTCACAAATAGCCACTCCCTCGAAATATTTATTTGAAAAATGAATAACGAATCACATAATTTTAAAAATAATCTATTCATTTTTAAGTATGTGATCAAGTAATTTTAGTCAAAAAAATTCTGGAAAAATGATCATGCAGGGTGATTTTAAGAAATCATTAAACATTAGTAAATATATATATGATTTTAATTATTAATATTTATAATATTTACTTTTTTTTTTATAAATATTGTTTCTGAGGTGTAATTCCACTAAATTTTTTCTATTTTAAGACTACTGTCGTAGTAGTAGTTTTAGGATTGTTTGATAACATGATTAAACACTTAAAATTAAGTTGATTAAGTGATAACCAATTAAACTCGTTTGATAATCATAATTGATATCACTTAAAAATTTAAGTGCCTCTTAAAATGTAGATTAAAATTTAAGAAAATTATATGGGTTCGTTTGGGATGTGAGTTGGTTTTTTGGCTTTTTGACTTTTTCTGGGGCTAAAAAATCTCGTTTGAGATAAGCTCTTTAGCTTTTTTGACTTTTTAAGTCAAAAAGTAAAATGATTATAATTTGGATGTGACATTTTATCTTATTAGGTTAAAAAATCTATTTTGTATTTTTGTGACTATTTTAGCCAAAATGCCCCCGTTTAGCATATGCCAAAAGAGGGCTAATATTATTTTTGAAGATGTATTATAATTTTTGATAGGATAAATTACAAATACATCTCCTAAGATTTGTTTAAAATATAAATTGTCTCCTGTGATTTGGAAAATTACAAATATCCTTTGTTAGAATTTTTTATTTAACAGAATTAACTAAAAACATAAAAATTCATAATTATTCTTTTATTCAATAATAAAATTATCTAAATTATTGATTGAAGGGTAAATTCCACTTTGCACCTTTGCACTCTTGCACTTTGCACCAAATCTCATTTTGGTTCCTACACATGAAATCATGTCAGTCAACCCCTTGCACTTATGGTCAAATCCCACTTTGGTCCCTACACATGAAATCATGACAGTCAACCCCTACACTTTTATTCAAATCCCACTTTGGTTCCTATACAAGTGTCGACGTCTCATCTCTGTTACTTTATTTTTTAATTTTTAACAAAATGACAAAATCCAATCATGTGACAAAAATGTGACTATGAAATGAGGGTAAAAAAAGAAAATCATCCATGTTTTCCACCAATATACTTTGCTAATGTAATAAGCACATGAGAATTATATAATACAATATATTTTTTTTGGGTTAGGGGGGGATAAAAATTAGGACGAAAATGTAAGAATGTAGGGTTTTTGAAATAATAATAAAAAATGCAACAAATAAATCAAAAAGAAAGAAAGATAAATAAATAGAAGACCGTCTTACCGTAAAACATAGAGTTTTGTGATTACTATTATTTTTGCAAAACCCTAGTTAATCTTCTTAATTGTTTACAATCTAAGTTTTGTTTTAGCCTAATACAACCATATTTTGATGTAAATTTTGCGATAAAGTATGTATTGGTGGAAAATATAGATGATTTTCCTTTCTTACTTTCATGTCATAGTCATATTCTTATCACATAACTAAATTCTGTTAAAGATTTAAACAATTGACACTTGTGTAAGGATCAAAGTGAGATTTGATCAAAAGTACAAATGATTGACTGTCACAATTTCATATGCAGGAACTAAAGTGAGATTTGTCTAGAAGTGTAGGAGTTAACTATCATGATTTCATGTGTAGGGGCCAAAGTGATATTTGGTACAAAGTGCAGGGGTGCAAAGTGTTATTTATTTATTAATTGAAACATATTTATAATATCATTAAAAATTATTAATTGACTTGATAATTTATTAATAAAATAGACAATTTGTTATGAAATTAGAAATCTTAGAGAGATAAAATATAATTTCTAAAATCACAAGAGTAATTTATATTTTAATCAAATATCAAAAAATATATTTATAATTTATTCTTTTTAGTATTTCACAATGGGTGAAACACCAATAAATCCCAAAATGTGATCTTGTGAACGGTTTAGTCCTATTTTTTTCTTATAAATTCAAAGGTCCCATTAAAGTGGAAATTACATAAAAGGGTAGTCACTTACATGTTTAGGTTTAATTTTTTAGAGATAAAAGTGATTTTCTCAAAATGTAAAATTACACATTTGGGAAATTTGCACTATAGAAATTTTGAATTTTCCCTCATTCTAGAACAAATCACACATTACGAACAAAAACCTAAACTCTAATGTAACACTCTAATAACGTAACACTTTAATATAACATATTAAAAAACTCATTGGTGTACTTTTTTCAAATGTAACAACATAACACTCAAAAAAATTCTTTGGTGTACTTATCTCAAACATAACGCTCCAATGTAAAAAAAAAAAAAATCCTTAGTGTACTTTTCCCAAACGTAACACTTCAATCAGTGTAATATCAAACGTAACACTCCAATGTAACACACAAAAACACTAAAAAAAATTCCTTAGTGTACTTTTTTCATGCGTAACACCCACAATTTGAAATTATACATTTGTTCAAAATTTACTAAGGAATATTTGTACTCCTTTTGGAATGGTTTGAAAAATTTCACATTCTTTTTTTTTTTTTTTAATGTTACATTAGAGTGTTACGTTTTGGAAAAGTATTTTTTTTGTTACATTGGAGCATTACGTTGGGGATAAGTACACCAAAGAGTTTTTTTGTGTGTTACATTAAAGTGTTACAATAAAGAATTTTTTTTGGAGTGTTATATTAAAGTGTTACGTTTGGAAAAAATACACTAAGAAATTTTTTTGTATGTTACATTAGAATGTTATACTAAAGAGTTTTTGTGTGTTACATTAGAGTGTTACACTAAGGAATTCTTTTAGAGTATTATATTAGAGTATTACATTTGAAAAAAGTACATCAAGAAGTTTTTTTGTATGTTGTATTAGAGTGTTACATTAAAGAGTTTTTTGTGTGTTATAATAGAGTGTTAAATTTGGAAAAAATGCACTAAGGAGTTTTTTTGTGTTACATAAGAGTGTTACAATAAGAAATTTTATTGTGTGTTACTTTAGAGTGTTATGTGAAGGAATATTTTTGGAGTGTTACGTTTGGGAAAGTACAGTAAGGAGTTTTTTTTTTTTTTTGTTATATTAATATTACGTTTGGATGTTAATTAATGTTAATGTTATAATGTCAATGTTACAATAGAGACGAACACCACAAAAAAAACAAACACCACATTAATAGCACCACAAACGGGGTAATATCATCCACCTACAAATCACTCCACTAAATTCCCACAAAAAAAAAAAAAAAAAAAAAAAAAAAAGAAACGTAAAAACCTACTTTACCCATGCACATCCAATATTAGGAAAAAAAAATCCAAACAAAATCACACACAAGGACAAACAAGTAAACTTTCAACCCCCAAATCAAAGAAATACAACATATCCAAAAGGGTAAATTACACTAACACCCCCGGAGGTTTATATTTATTACAGTTCTCCCCTTCACCTTTTAGAAATTACATATCCTCCCCTGAGATTTAAAGTTTCATTACAGATTCTCCCCTTCAGCAATTTAATTTTTTTAAATACCAATTTTTCCCTCATTGGGTAAATTACATTGACACCCCTCACATTTTAGAAATTACAATCCCTTCCCTAAGGTTTAAAGTAGCATTACCAATTGCCCCCTTGGTTAATATTAGTTGGAAAAAAATTCATTGAAAAAAAAAATAATTGGAAAAAAATTAATTGAAAAAAAAATTTGTTAGTAAAGTTTTTAAATTTTTGTTTAAAAACCAATATAAACTCATTTTTTGAATTTACATTTTTTCCTCAAATTTACAAACTGAGACAACCATTTATAAACCAAAAAAATTATCAAACAAATTTTTATGACAGTTTTTAAAATTTTTGTAAATATAATTTGAAAACTGAAAACGAAATGGTTACCAAACAGGCTTGATGGTAAAAATGTCGTAAAATTAACAAATAATTAAATAAGTTATCAACGTAAGAAATGACTTATCAAAAGATTCTTAGACTACGTATGGTTTGATTTTTAGAATTTTTTTTAAAAAATTTAAAATTAATTTGATTAAGAAATAAAAAATAAAAAATAATTATCATTTAAGGGTAAAAAATAATTATCATTTTAACTTTTGGGCAAGTTATATATATACATATGGCTGTATCAATTTAATTTGTAAAAAATTATTTCTAACCACTCGAAAGATAAAAATTATATAAAAATGATAATTAATTTTTATTTTTTATTTCTTAACCAAATTAATTTTTAATTTTTTTTCAAAAAAATTTAAAAATCAAACCATACATAGCCTAAGAATCTTTTGATAAGTAATTTCTTACGTTGGTAAATTATTTAATTATTTGTTAATTTTATGACATTTTTAACATCAAGCCTGTTTGATAACCATTTCGTTTTCAGTTTTCAATTTATATTTACAAAAATTTTAAAAACTGTTATAAAAACTTGTTTGATAATTTTTTTAGTTTATAAATGGCTGTCTCAGTTTGTAAATTTGAGAAAAAACATAAATTCAAAAAATGAGCTTACGTTGGTTTTGAAACAGAAATTTAAAAACTTTACTAACAATTTTTTTTTTTCAAATCATTTTTTTTCCAACTAATACTAACTAAAGGGGCAATTGGTAATACTACTTTAAACCTTAGGGAGGGGATTGTAATTTTCAAAATGTGAGGGGTGTCAATATAATTTATCCAATGAGGGCAAAATTGGTATTTAAAAAAATTAATTTACGGGAAATCTGTAATGAAATTTTAAACCTCAGGGGGGAGATGTAATTTCCAAAAGGTGAGGGGGGAACTATAATAAATATAAATCTCAGGACGTGTCAGTGTAATTTACCCTATCCAAAATAAAAAGGACTAATTGGTTTGAAAAAAAAAAAATCTAAGACTAAATGGAATAACTTTTCTCCAAATAAGAGTTGTGAATAATTTTTCCTTTCAAAATTTTGTTATCGAGCAGTGATGGGTTATTTTTTTGCTTGAAAAATGATAGATGGGTTGATTGTAGCTTGCAGTAGTTGGTTTTTGCTGAGGGAGAGCTGGAAGATTTTTTTTTTATTATTTATTTTTTAAATATTTTGGGTAGTTAAATTTGTTAATTTGTTAATAAAATTAGTATACATAAATATACCACTTAAAGGAGCCATCGTTGGTCCATTAGCTTGAATTCTTGATTTTTTTTCATTGTATTCTAAGGTGAAACAACATGACAACTTGAACAAGAATTTTGGCGAGATGGAAGATTTGGCAATGCCATAGTTTGGTCCAAAAAAAAATGGTAAATTATGTAAATAGTTCCTGTAGTTTATACGATATGTCAATTTGGTCCCTATAGTTTTAATTTACTCGATTTTGTCCCTTAATTTAACGGATTGTGTCATTTTAGTCCAATAAATAATAGTTGTTAAGTTAATTTAATGAATGGTCAAATAATGTGTCAATTTAGTTTATGTACTTTACACGATGTGTAAATTTGATCCCTGTAGTTTTAATTTTCTTAATTTTGATAGGGACTAAATTGACATATTGTGGAAAATACATGGACCAAATTGATACATTGTTTGACTTTCCGTTAAATTAACTTAACAACCGTTATTTATTGAATTAAAATGACACAATTCGTTAAATTAAGAGACAAAATCGAGCAAATTGAAACTACATGGATTAAATTGACACATCGTATAAACTATAGGGATTATTTACATAATTTTCCAAAAAAATTGCACTAAATTTTGGAGAATTGAAACTGATAAGAATTTTTTATTTGTTATTATACTAATATAAACTTACAATACTACAAGTATAAATTTCTAAGTGCGGGGTGTGATTCAGACGGTCTGAAAATAAAATTATAAATTGAATAATGGATTAATAGATTAGCGGATTAGCAAATTATAATTTTTGCTGTTTTGGACTAATTGAAAAATTGAAGAATATTCTAACCAATTATCAAGTATTTGTATAATATATGATATTAATTTGTATAATATTTTTCATATATATAACACAAACTAATTTTACATAATATTTTATATATATATATATAATTACGAATTTGTAAAAAAGTTTACATATTTCTCTCGTACACTCATTTTTACTTTGATATTTCATCATAGATTAAATAAATATAAATGTATTAACTATAGCAGAACGAAACGATTTTGAAGACAAATTATAAATTTTAAAATTTAAATTTCGATTAACAGATAGAATAGTACTAATTGATATGAATCAATGCGATTTTAATAGATTATATGATATTTTGTATAATCCAACTTACAATATGGGAGTTCTATCCAAATCCCTAAAATGAAATGAAAAAAAAAGGACTTTTCTTAAGTGTGCATCTTACACCTTACACTTACGCCTTTTCTGTTTGCCGTCCTGTTTTATGTTTATACCTTACACTTACACTTTTTGTGTTGGTTGCATATGGTGTGCAACCTTAAAGGGTTGCACACCATAACAGGACACAAAAAAAAAAATACTAATGCAACAAAAAATACATAAACACTTCTCCCATGACATGATGATAGCGACTATTTGAAAAGTGAGTTGACTTTTTAATTTTTCAACAATGCTATAGACCATTAAATTTCTACTACTAACATCACCACTAATGATGTGGAAAGCAAAAAAAAAAAACCAAAACTAAGACACAAAATACATGTGGCAATGGGTGAGACCCACTGTCACATAATTAGAGCAATCACTAATTAGTGGTTTGCATCATTTTTCTTAATTTTTTGACTTTTTTTTTTATTTTTTTTGATTATTTTAACTTGGGGTTAAAAATCTTGATTTGGAAAGAGTTTTGGGTTCTGTTATGGTGTGCAACTTACGCCTTACACTTACGCCTTTTCTGTTTGCAGTCCTGCTTTTGTTTTCACCTTCCACTTACACTTTTTGTGTAAGTGGCACATGGTGTGCAACCTTGAGGGTTGCACACCTAAGAAAAGTCCAAGAGTTTTTAACTTTTTTAGCTTTTTCGGTTTTTGTAAGAAAAAAAGAATGTAATGATTATGAATTAGATGTAATATTTTTTCTTATTGAATTAAAACGCCTATTGTGTTTTTTGTGACTATTTTAGCCAAAAAAAAACCCTCTTATTTGCAATAACAGCCCCATTTTTTAAATACTTGACAAACTCATCCATGTAACCATCATGCAGTCGTGAATTTCTTCTTTGTTGAGTTTACACTCACTCCCAAACCCAACAAAAAGAACCGATCTGGGTTTCTGATAATCAAGCCATTTGAAGATTTGAGTCCAATTCTCATCTCTGGTTTGTTTTTGAGCTTTATTCGATTTCAATGGCGGAAGCAAACCCACTGGAATCACAGGCTTCCCAATGATCTGCTCGAACAAGCTCAAATACTTACCCTCGATCTCTCTACAACTCTGAATCGCAACAGCTCTAGAACTTTCTAGAGTTTTCCTGACTCTTCCCGCCTCCGAGATCACGGTCGGATTATCCCCAAAAAACCCGAAGAGAGCTCCGGTGGCTTCGAATCTCCGGTACGCCACCGCCAACGGAAATGTGACCCACTCTAGCGGCGAAGTCAGGCTCTCGATGGACGATCGGACTCCTCCGGAGGGCCGAAGAACACATTGGTCGCCGCCGAGAAAGCAAAGAAGGTCAATAGAGGAACATCAAAGTCTCGAACTACGTCGGAGGTCCAATGGGGGATGAAATCGAAGATGATCCAGTCCGGCGAGTGATTGGAGACGAATTGCTTGAAGGGTTGGTGGAGGAGATCGAAGGTCATGTTTAAGGAGAGGAGTTTCTCCATGGGAATGTCGACGGTGGCTTCGGCGTTTTCCAGCAAGTCGAGCGGCGGAAGTGGAAGCGCCACCGGAGTGATGAGGGCGGCGAGACGCGTCGGAGGGGTGGGGAGGCAGCGGAGATTGTTTGGGGTTGAGATGTAGGAGACTTTGATGCCGGCTTTGGCTAGGGATATGGCGAGCTCGTGAAATGGCATCATGTGACCGAATGCTAGCCATGGAAGGAAAACTTCGTGAATTTCTTTTCTCTCCATTTTTCTCGAGCTTTTTCTCACTTTCTCGGAAAATAAAGTGAGTAGTGGGGTGGGGAGTGATGATGCATATATACACGAAACCAGTCCGCCATGTCTCTCTTTTGCGATGTTTGTTTACTAGCGTATACTCGTGTCTGAAGGCACGCTGTAAATAAAAGCACAATCAAAGTACATCCTCAAATGTTTGAACTCAATGTTTGAACTTTCAATGAAGAAGAAAAAAATAAGCTTGAAAACAAAAACTTATTTGGTAAATTTTTGACAAATTTTCTACAGACTTAAAAGCCTAGAAATAAAACGTCCACTGTTTAATTGAGATTGAGATGGGCTTAACTCCAAAATACATTATTAACTCCAAAATTGGACATATCTCTATAAAGTTACATATCAAATAGAAGGCTGACTATTGTAAAAGGGAAGTACTGTGTGCTGTACATGAAATCTTAAAAGTAATACAAAATATTATCAACCAACAAATCCAAACAACAAATCCTTTAGGATTCAGAATTCAAACAACAAATCCAAACATAATCAACCAACAACAGCGACCAAGAACAGAGAAAGGGAAATTCAAGAGACAATGTAAAATACCTCTATTTTGGTGTTGAACGATGGGTCTTGAATCCACTGTTGGGAAATTAAAAAAACATTAAAAAAAAATTGAGTTATTGACATAAAATGGTAAAGCTAAAGGAGACTCAAGAAGGTTTATTAGTGTGTCCCCAATTGGGAGTCCTTTGCATTATATATAGGACAATCAGTAGTGATGGGTCATCACTCATGTCCATCTATGTGTCCATCTCTCAACTCACCCTTTGGCTTCTTCTATGCAAACTTTTCAACTGTCATATTTGTAATCTCTCAATCTCCTCTTCTGTGTATCTTTGCTATTTTCGTCTTACCCCTTCAAATGCCAACCACCAATCTTATCATTCTTTGTAATAATTTTTAGCGTAATAATCTTGTAATTTAAACATGTAATATATTGTCTTTTGGGGTTTGAATTATCCTTAAATCACCCATGGAAGATTATTATACATTTTTTGTGTGCATAGAATCCTAGTATCTATATATACACACAGTGAATACATTGCTTGATTATTCACGATGACTTCAAATGAGGGCACATCGAAAGATTGTTCACTAAATAATTTGACCATCTCTATAATAGAAGCGCGATAGGATATGAGTTCCTTTTTTTTGTGTGCTTCAATTACTTAACAATTTCTTGGAATTTTGTTATTGAAGATTAGAGGATGATTAGTGGATGAAAAGTGGATGAATTTTGTTATCTTGTATGTTAATGGTTTGGTTGAAATTAATTCTTTTCTATTATACTAAAATTGCTGTAAATTAGAGGATGATTAGTCAATTGCAGATTTCTGCATGGCAAAGCATGGGGTTGTCGAACCAAAAAAAATATTGCAAATGAAAGAGAGAAAAAAAGGTAAGTGTGTACATGTTTGATTAGCAAGCCAAAAAAATTAGATACAGAGACACAGTTACCAGAATTACTATTAAAGGGTTTTGACACATATGTATACAACTAACCAATGATGAGCTTGGAATGTGTCCTATGCATTCACGAACACTGAAATGTAGCCCATCTATAATAGAGAGAGAAGACCAACAAGAAAAGTTCATGGGATGAAAAGTTTCTGCAGCAAGAAAAGTTTCTGCAGCAAGAAAAGTTTCTGGGCTGATAAGAAAAAAATAAAATATTACCTGGGTTTCTTTGTAAAATGCTATGTGCTTTGTTGCAGAAGAGGGGTTTCGTTTGGAGTTTCAAATCCTGACTATATCACATTTACACAAATAGATTATTGTATCAAAACCCAAATAAAAATGCTAGATTCTCACACCCTCATATTTACACAAATCATATCACATTTTACACAAATAGAAAACCTAGATAAAACTCCTTGATTCTCACACCCTCTTCCAAAAAAAAATAACCTAACCCAACTGAATAAAACTGATCTCAACCATTGAAATGTCCCAATAAAACTTTTCTCAACTATATTTAGGCTCTATTTGAAAATTACTAACTTAATTAATTTTCTAATTTTTGACCCAAAAAAAAAAAATCTAAAAAAAAATGATAAAATATTTTATAGTGATTTTTAAATTTTTAATTAAAAATTATAATTTCGAAACAGTCTTTAAATTTATTTTTTTTTTTTTTTACACACCCAACCCAAAGAGCTAAAGGGCCGAGTCGACTCAATTTTTTTTTCACTCTCATTCAAACCATAAATCCCAAACGAGTTGCAAATCATAATTCGATTAGAAGCGGGTGAGTTTTTTTTTCATCCGATCTTGTCAAGTCGGTTGACCAATTGATGGTAAAATTGAGCCTCAACTTGTGAACTATACATAACACAATACTATCTTAATTAAAAAAATGTTACATGAATCATCCAAAAGCACACAACATAGAAGAACAAAAGTAATGAAACCCAAGGATCTCAAAACTCAAAAACAGGTTCTAATTGCTTCTTTGAAATCAATGTTAATGGAAAAATCTAACTAAAATTAAACCCAAGGTTCATTAAATAAAATTAACTATACTATTTTTTTAAACAAAGATTACAACCAAATACTTAAGCATACATCCACATATATGAATGTTTCATAAAGGTAAAGTTTTGCCAAAATTTGGGGTTAGCAGTTTAGATTATACAAAATTAGAAGTGAGTAACCAAACAAACCCCTAAGAAGTGAGGCAGTGACTTGAAGAACAAAAAAAGGTTTCTAACAAATTGCTATCAAAATGGTTTTCTTACCTATCAAAATGATGTCGAGGTTTTCATTTTCTAGAGTTCTAAGAATTAAAAACCCATGTTACCTTTTTTGGGTAACAAAATAGAGCAGAAAGAGAAGGACAAAGAGATTACCTTGGTGAGAATCAGTTCAGTTCCTGCTCTAGAGTCAGAAATTTTTGTTTGGTAACTGATAAAAACAATGAAATCAAAAATGAAAGAGCGAGGAATTTCAGAAATTAACAATTGTATATTGCAACGAGAGGAAAGAAAAATTTATATAATATCTTAAAACAGGTAAAACAATTCACACCTTAATTAAAAAAATAGAAAATAAATAAACCTCTATTATTAAAACAGGTAAAACAATCAAACAATAGATCATTGAAAAAGAAAACTCTTCTATCATTAAAACAAACATTGCAAAATCAATAAAACATTGTGAAGAGGAAAGAAAAATTTATATAATATCTCCTCTATGACATGAAAATATTCCTTCAAACCCCCATGACAACATTTTGAGATTAATGTTAAGATGACAGTTGCTATAAAATTGATGTTGGGATTAATCCCAATATCTCCAAACATTTTGTCCTAAGATTAATGTTGGGATGACAGTGTATACCCATAATAAAATTGGACAAGAGAAGATTAATCCCAAGATTATTTCTCCTTTATTTTGTACTTTTGTAAGAAGTCATCAATTACATTAACTAAGACAATTTTAAAAATGAAATTGTCGCCCTAAAAATTGGCCAAAGTTAAAATGATTTGAAAGTTGTTCAATAGCCATTCCAGTATCGATGCCTGAAATTAAAAAATAAAAATTAAATTTGAAAAATAATAAGAAAGTTAGATTAGATGGATTAAAGCAAAAATGTCTAATGTTCAGTATTTTCAAATCAACGTCACATAGTATGTAATAAACTTTCTAACTGCTCAAAAGCATCTATCATTTATCAAACACCACTTGCCATCACACACAGTCCAACTCACTTTCTTCACATATTTCCTTATCTAGTTTTACTACCTTTATTATGTACTTGACAAAAAATGAGAACACTTGTTTTCTTTTACTAACTAAACCAGGCAAGAAGAACAATGGGACAACAAAAACTCTACACCACGATTTTGTTGTCCTCATATTTCAAGAGGTTAAAAAAGAGAAGGCAGAAATAGAGAGGAAAAAAGAACCTACAACTTTAGTTGTTTTAAATAAAATGTAAATTTATAAATCCTGAAAAACCAATTTAAAAGACAATTAGACATCAATTTTTATTTTGACAATGGGGGATTCCAAAACTCAGTACAAAGTTATTTCCAAAGCAACTCAAAATTTACCAACGTATAGTCTTAAGAAAGGCATTTTGTTACTAAGATTAGTCTGTGTTCACCAAAAAAAAAGAAGAGGAGATTTATCTATGTTTATCTTCCTTTTTCTTTTCTTTTTTCAATTTTTTCTATCCTCATTATGCACATTTTCTTTTTGGTTTAAATTTTCAACACATACTCCCAACAATCACCAAAATATGTAATGGCCAAGCCAACACTTTCTTATTGGGGGAAAAGAAATCTAGTGTACAGTGCATAGGTCATACTAATCCATTCAATTTCATTCCACTACTTTAACATTCACCAAAACCACTGACAGAAAAGCTACAAAGACTACTACAACACCCTTTACTAAGCTCCATAAGAAAGAAAGAAAGATTAAGAAAAATAATCTAGTGGAAAAAGCAAATGAAAGCAAAAAGTTTGAGCAATACTATTTTTTTTTTTCCTCATGGTTTACTGCTCATTAGTCCCATTTTGCCTATTTTTTATGCAAATGAAAAGGGAGCTTTGTTTAAAACATAACTAAAAAAGTAACAAACCAAACAATTTAACTTTTATCAAAATTATATAAGTAATGAAACAGATGTAATAAAGAAAAATTGTGTGAGAGAGTTATTATATTGAGAACCTAGAAATTGATGACCACCAGGACAAAAAAAAATAGCACAATATGAAAATAGTAGAAAATAACAAACTAAAATTTGGGAGAAAACTAATGATTAGAGGGAGAAAGGAAATGATATATTTATCAAAACTTTAATGAAAAATATTATAAAAGAAATAAAAAAAAATTGAATACCTTTCATTATAGAAACTGATGAACTGCGCCAAAAATTGATGAACTGCAGCAAGAGAAAATCAGATATTAGAAATTGATTTCTAGAAATATAGCAATCAAAACAAAAGAAATAAAACAATTAATCAAAGTATCATAACGTTCGTACAGGATCAATTTCTACAGGATCATTTTCAGATAACTTTATTTTTTTAACACAAATAAAATAAAATAAAATAAATAAATCTAGAAGTGAATAGCTGAAACAAACATTAAGGGTTGAAAGTGAAACCACCTTCTTCTTCACTTATGAGGTACCATTATGCATAATCATCTAATTAAAAGTATAAAGCAGGTTTCATAAAGTAAGTTTATATCATCACTTATTACTCCAAGATGACTAACTAATAACATAGATAGTCTACTGAGTTAATGTAGTTCCAAAACTAAATATTGAAGAAAAATCAAAACGGCCAATTGGCTTAAAACTGACTTTTGTTACTCTAGACCTCTTTAATGTTTTTTTTTTTTACAAATTCTTTCTAAACCTCATTGAGCCAATCTCAACATTGTTTAACTGGCAAAGCTGAAAGCATAATTTGTTTTATTTTTTTATCAGAACTTACAATCCTCACTCTAAAAGTAAAATAAAAAATGAGAGGAAAAGAAGAAAGAAAAAAAAAAGAAAAAGAAAAGAAAGAATAGGCTCAGCTCCTGTAAAAAATAACAGACAGTTTTCACCCAATTAAACAAATATTAAGTTAAGAGTCTGTAGACGTCCCCGAACGTCCTGGGAGGGAATCTCATTTTGTTCATTTGGGCTCACTACAGTTCAGGACTCAAAGTCACGGTCCTGTATCTAATCTCGCAGAGTGCAATGCAAAACCGATGAATCATCAAAGAGTCCAAATCCAACAAATTGTTTTGAAAAACTGATTTTTTAGAAAGAAGTGCCAAACATGGACTGCTTTGCCAAATACAGAGTCGCCACCTAAATATTTTATTTTGGGGGAATTTAGGAAACCCTGACTCGTGCCTAAGGCCACGTGTCCATCATCACCAAAGTTGCCTCGGCTCGGGAACTTGGGTACGATTGGGGAAGGTCACTTCGTGAGCACCCCCGCTCGCCCGATCAAAAATCGGCCTCTACTAACCATGATATCGAGTTTTGAAAACATTATGTGCTCTTATTTCGGTTATTAGCCTAGATTTACTACGTGATGCGCACAACATACAAATATAGACTGGATCACCTGAATTGGAACAAAACATCTCATGTTTGTTTTGAAAACGGTTTGCTACTCGTAAGTAGGCTTAAAATATGGATTTGCCACCCTCGGGTGGGCTTAGAAAAACATGATTTTGCCACTCTCAAGTGGGCTTAAAACTAGCAATCGATGAATTATTCCAATTCAAATAACCTAACCTTCACCCACAGGCATTTAGGCAGTTATATCATATAAGCAAATAGCCTCATGGTAAGCATGTTATCATGGCAGTCACTCACACACTTGCAAGGATGCTAAAGCATAAAAGCTTACCTAGTACTCCGAGCTAAAACAGAAGCTAGTTAGTAATCAAATGCATGATCCTAACTATGCTGAAATGCCTAATGCAACACATACAGGAATGCCACTAAGATAGGCTCGGCTATTCTAAAGTGACATGTGAAATGCTACAGCTAACAAGTATTCAACTCTGAATTGAAATACAATGTAGTTAGTATGATGCGCCGAGCCCGATGCATGCAATACAAATGAATGAATGCAAACATGCGAGCATAAGTATGCTAATTGAAGCATGCCCTAAACTAACCATCATAAGCTGGTAAATAAAAGGGAGAAAGACGTGGGGTTAGAAGACATACATCGCACACACGCACACTTATTGTAAAATTGCCCTCCTCGGAGGGTCCGAATAAGTAATTAACTACTCTAGCTAATTGAATATTAGAAAACCCTAATTAATTAACAAATTAATTAGGAAAGCAGATAAATTAGCATGCAAGCTAAATGAAATGGACTGCCTCAGCTCTTGTTCCGAATGATGAAAGATGCCCGCATGCTCGGGTCGCCTCGTCGAGAAATTCCTCGCGATGCCCCGATTCGCCTCTGTTTGCAATTAATCTCGGAATGTTGTGTGAAGCTCTAGAAGGCTGCTGATTTCTGATTTGCTGCAACAGAGAGCAAGAAAGGGGCATGGCAAAGTATTTTCACATATATATGCACACCTCGATCCTCGTGCCACCAATCACGTATCTCGATGCATGATGGTCGAGGAGTTGAATTGCACGACTCAATGTGAAATGAATGCACATGAAAACACAACAATACCTAAACTCTATCATGTGTAATCCGGAGTGTCGGCGACTGGGAATTGAGACACGTTTCGTCACTTTGAGTACGAAACGTCCCTCGTTTCCCGTGTTTGGGCTAACTCCTATTCCAAACACAATGCAAATGAGATGGCCTACAGAATGCGACTAGCATGCAACTTAGCATACGCAATGCTATGGACTAAAATGGCATACACAATGCACGTGACATAACATGGCATACACAATGTACTAACATACAACCTAGCATACTCAATGCACACGGATTATGTGGCATGCAAACACAATGCACTAACATACAACCTAGCATACGCAATGCTATGAACTAAAATGGCACACTCAATGCACATGGATTATGTGGCATGCATACACAATGCACTAACATACGCAATGTCATGAACGAGGCACACGCAATACAATGATCAAACATGGACTATAGGGCATACGCAATGCAAGATGGACTTAAACCAAGATGGATGGGCCTCAGCCACACCCAAATCAGTGGCCAATATGATGAAAATGAGGCAACCGAAATACATGCAAACGTGCACGGATACAAAGGACCGAACCTAAGGCATCAAATGCCACTCTACCAAAGCATGGCAAGGGACGAAAGATGGCCTACAAACATGCAATTTTCAGCTCTGAAACATGATGCACAATGGTCCCGAATCATAAAAAATGTGTCACACAATGCAAGCTAGATGGCCCGAATACCGAAACTAATGAAGTGTGTTACACTAGAGGTACTCAAAGCAATGCATGAATGGAAAAACCAACCCCAAACAGACCCTAGGCAGGTCTGAAACAGTGGGGAAGTGGCCTAAAATGGTGGCTCAACATGCAAGGAAATGGAGCTTACTCAATAGTCCGAAAACGAGGCATTCATGGACAACTCTCAAGCACACTTAAGGAGTAGAAAACATGGCAATATGGCATTCATACAAGCTCTGAAATACGATGTATAATGGACCCAAAACATGAATACGCCTCAGTATATGCATGGAATGAGCCTCAAAACTCAAAGTTAAGCACGGGTGTTGAACTACGAGCATGCAAAACAAGTATCATTCGACCATGAAACCCAAAAATAGTGCTAAGGCAGTCCAAAATATGCACAAAATCAGTTTAAGTCATGGCCAAAAGGTGCTAAAATCAAGGGTCAATAAAGCATGCAAAGAAAGCTAGTGACCCATGAGTTGTACTACAACCATATGAAGCATATGAGAGCTCACCAAACCAGCCAAAAACAAAAGTATGCCATGCCAAAATATGCCCAAAAACCCACTGAAACTCAGTCAATGCATGCAAGAATGATGGGCTCCTTTGGAAGGCCATGCAAGGGGTTGTTCTACACATACATGATGGACACACAAAATGGCAAGACCACCTCTAGACAGAGGTTATGAGGGTCCTAAAACCCACCAAAAAGGCCCTGAAATTAGTCTAGGAAGCATGCAAGTGAAAGCCCCTTTGAAAGGCCTTGAATAGGATTATTCTACACATGCATAATAGACGCTTTATATGGCAAAATGGGCTCTGGAAAGAGCTTATGTGTAACATGCCCGGGGGGTACCCATGCGCGTTAAATAGTTCGGTCCCCCGAGATCTCTTTGATCTCAAGTTTCACGAGTGCAATGTGAAACGTAGACGAGAGTCCAGATTTGGCAACTTTTATTGAAAATCCATTTTATTGCAATTTTGTTAAAAATGGACTGCGTCATCAGATCTCAGAGTCGCCACCTAATATTTTGGGAAATTAGGAAACCCATGACTCGGTGCCAAGGCCACTGTTCGTCGTAACCAAGGATGCTTGGCTCGGAACCTTAGGTATGAGAGGGGAAGGTCAATAATGAGCACCCCCGCTCACCCGATCAAAAGATCGGCCTCTACTAAACCATGATATGACTTTTTATTTTCTTTATATGTTCATGTTCTGATTATTTTAGTAAATCCTAAAATTTACTATGTGAAGCATACAAGTATAGACTAGTTTGCTCAAATTGGAACAATTCAACTTCATGTTTGTTTTTCGAAAGGGTTTGAATTTGCCACTTGACAAAGTGGGCTTAAAGTTTGTGAATTTGCCACTACAAAGTGGGCTTAAAACATACAATCTTTGAATCATTCCAATTTAAGTAACAAGCCTTCATCCACAGACATTCAAACAGTTTATCATTTAAACAAATAGCCACATGGTAGGATGCTAAACATAATAAGAAAATCACACACAAATGGGATGCTAAAGCATAAAAACTCACAAATTTACTGACGTCCCTCGAACAGCTACAAAACAAAGTTAGTAAAATATGCATGATCTTATATACAGAATCCTAATGCAATTCACGCATGAGATGCAACCTAGGATTTGGCTTCTACAATATGGCATGTGAAACATCTCGATAACATGAGGTAGCGCATAGAATCACAAAAGAATTGATTGAATCCACACATGTAAATATAGCCGAATCTTAATGCATGAGACGTGAATATAAAGCATAGATATGCATGGCATGTCAGATATATACATATGTACAGTTAGGGAAAACGAGTAAAGAATGGGATAGCAAAGAAGCGGTGTGGGGGAATTATTACAACACCTGAATTATTACATATCCAAATAAAGGAGGGGGGAAGAAATAATAAAATAAAATAAAACCCCACAAAACACTCGAAATAAAGATGAAAGTTTTAAACCCCCGGCCATTCAGCAAGTAGCAAAAATTCACCAATCCAGCGCATGTACTCATCTTCAATGGGAGCCCCACAAGGATCTTTAGCATTAGGTTTCATCTTTTGATTGGGAGCCCCGTCCTCAGAAAATAATTCTGCAACATATGCCCTTAGCTCTTCAATACTTATATTGCCAAAACTGCCATTGGGATTACAATTTCATAAATTGCACCTATCTAGAAAAGTGGAAGATTCAAATTTGTCCGTCAGAGAACTAGCATTTTTAAGCTACTCAGCATATCAAGCCCTGACTCAGATAGGGAATAGTGCCAACAAACGTCTTCAACTCGGTTATCACGCAAAAGATCTTCTTCAACCATGCAAGAAACAAATCTTGTATGAATTTCTGGAGCTGGACTGTGGAGTGCCGTGGTGCTACAAAATGTCGCCGACAGAAGAAGCCACACTGGAGTGACGGAGGCCGTAGAGAACACTTCTCATTCTGTGACAACTAGCTTCAGTTTGATATACACCAAGACAGCAGATAAGATGTTTACCAAGCACTGCAACCACGTGCTACTAGCATAGACGGAGTTAGAGAAACATTATCACGATCTGTCTCGCAATCCATGAGCTTATGACCAGCATGGAAACCGATCATCAACTCTGGCGAAACACCCACACCTAACGCCAGAGCTCATCAACCCATCGACGCAACACCAACACCACTCTTCGCTGTTCACTACACAGCTCCTATACAGGAGAAAACAAGGGTGGCAGCAGCGTCCAAGGAGCCGAAGAAGGGAGTGGTGGTGGTGGCTCGGTATTGGTGCAGTGGCGTTGAGCGGCAGCGGAGCTTGGTACACCGCAATGTAGAGAGAGAGAGACAGTCCATGCAAAAGAGAGAGTGAGAGTGAGATGTAGACAGAGCGTGTGGGTGTGGGTGTGTGCCCATGTATGCCTCTGCATGTGTCTGCTGGGTGTGTTTTAGAGAGAGAAGAGAGAGAGTTGGGTTTGGTATGTGTGTGTGTGTGTATGTGTGGATCTGTGTGGGTTCGCCGAGGGTGCCTCTGCATGGATTGTGTGTGAAGATCCAGTCCCTTCCTTGTCAATGGTGTGTGTGTATATCATGTGTGTGATGTGTCTGGAAGGAGAGAGAGAGAGATAATTAGAGAGAGTGTGGATGTGGGTGTGTGTCATGTGCATGCGTGCATGTGGGTGTGCATGGGTGGTGTGGTGTGTGCCGTGAGTGTGTGTTCATGGCTGTGTGTGGTGTGTGAATCGTGTGGGTGTGTGTGCTCTCTCTCCATCTCTAAAACCATGTGTGCATGAGTGGTGTATTAGCTCCAATGCCGTGTGTCTGTTGGGTCTGTTTGTGTGTGATGAGTGTGTGTGTTAGCAGATAGAGAGAGAGATGAGTGGGTTTCTTTTTAGAGAGAGAGGCCGTGTATGTATGTGTGTGTCCTGTGAGTGAGAGGTTCTCTCTCCCCCTCTAAACCCGTGTCCCTCCCTCTATTGTTCAGCCCCCCATCAGTTGCATGTTGAGAGAGAGAGGTCGAGAGAGATCAGTGCATGTTTTTCCCCTCCTCTTCCCCCCCACTGCCGAGCATTATGAAGAGAGAGAGAGTTGTGTATTTTTTTTTCTTCATTTCTCCTCCTCATCTATGTCGTGTGTCTCTCCTCTACCCCAAAAGTCTCAGTCTCTACCCACTCACTTCTCCTTTTTGAAAATATTCTCCTCCACAGCTCATCTCCCACCCACTCACTTCTCTTTTTGAAAATGCTCTCCCCCATCTGTCTATCTTTTCTTCTTTTTTTTTTTCTTTTTGTTAAACAAAACAAAACAAAACATCCCCCATGTGCCACTCTTCCTACTAATCATCACTCACCGCCTCCATTTCTTTTTGCTTTTATTATGCTCCACCCATCCTCCACTACCTGACCATTCTTTTCTTTTTTTATTTTTCTTATTTTCTATTTTTTTTTGTTTTGTTATTGTCATTTCATTTTTTTTTCTTTTATATTTGTCGATATAAAACACACCTAAAACAAATATACACACATATAAATTTATATAAAAATATAAAATTATAAAATACTATAAATTAATAAAATATTAGTGATGGCCAAAATGGGTGAGGTTTGAAATTAAAGCTTCAATTTGATTTTTCGGCTGAGAAATTCATAAAATGGCATATTTCAATTTTCATCAGCGGGTGGTCAAAACAAAGTCCCCAAGTCTTGGGGCTGGTCAAAATGGGGTGTCTACATTATGCAGACCTTAAAACTCACCAAATAGGGCCTGAAATATGGCTTTGAAACATGCAAATAGGAGCCCCTTTGGAAGACCAACAAAGCTAGTAAACAAAGCAAGGAGAGAGGGGGTCACCCCCCTCTGATTTTGGCTCTCAAAATAGTATGCTAGCCACTGAAAATCCACTGGATTTCAGTGGCTAGAAGGCCAAACAAAGCACAAAACCAAGGCCTAGATGCAAGGCTCAAAACAAGATGCAAACAAGCATGCAAGGGGGTAGATGACCCCCAACAGAAAAATGTCCTTAAACAATCTTCAAGAGGAGCTCAAAATAGGACTCTTTTCAGTTTATGTCAAAGCTCGAAAATGCTTGCAAGTAAGGCTAAGATATGAAGCAAAATAAGCCTTAAAAGAGGGATGGAGCATACAAGGGGGTAAATGACCTCTAACAGTAAAATGTCCTTAAACAAACGTTAAGAGGGGCTCAAAATAAGACACTTTTCAGTTCATGTCAAAGCTCAAAAATGCTTGCAAATAAGGCTAAACAATGAAGCAAAACAATGCCAAAATGGGGGAAATAGAGACTTACCCTTGTAGAGAAGACCTCCAGCAACTTCTGGACGAAGATGATGAGCCTTCAACCTCTGCAAATCAGTTCCAAGGTGCTTGGATGGATGGTGGAGGTGTTGTGCTAGGAGCTGTAGTGTAATGGGTGCAAGAACAATGGAGTTTAGAGCTTGAAGAAGAGAGTTATGGAGGGAAATGTGTGTATGCCTCAGCCACAAAGTTCTAACCCTTGCAAATGGAGAGGAGACCCTCTCTTATAGAAGACAAAGGGCCAAGGCTTCTCTAAGAAGCTTCAACAAAGGGTCAAAACATCTAAAAGAAGCTTAACCAAAAGGGTCAAGCTTCTTGAGAAAGCTAGACCAAAAGGGTCAAGCTTCCTCAAGAAGCTTGACAAAAGGATCAAGCTTCTCTTAGAAGCTAAGCAAAAGGACCAAAGCTTCCTTAAGAAGACAAACAAAAGGGTTAAATCTCAGAGGATGGGGCAAACGCCTCCCAGCTGGCACAGCTGTATGCAACTCAAGAAGGCCAAAAAAGAGATGGCTGGCCAACCAGTTCAAGTGGTCGGCCGACCACTTGCCCTGGCCGGCCGACCGGGGGTCAAAAAGTTCTAGTTGAAAAGGTGGTCGGCCATACCAGATTGGTGGCCTCCCAGGTGCGTACAACACAATGGTGGTATGAGAGACCAGAAAAAGTGACCCAGGAGAGAGGAAAACCAGCTTTCTAGCAAGGTTCAAGAGGGTCAGGAAGAAAAGCTGGTCGGCCTACCCATATTGGTGGCCTCCCAGGTGAGTGCAACACAATGGTGGTATGGGAGACCAGAAATTATGGCCCAAAGGTGAGGGAGACCAGCTTTCTAACAAGAAAACCGGGCGGCGAAGAGAAAAGTGGTCCCCAAGAAGAAAAGGTGGTCTCCCACCATACTACCACCTTCCTAACAATGAAAATAGGGTCCATGCCAAAAATGAACCTACACCAATGCAAAACGAAGGTTCGGGGGCCAAAACGCGCAGCCAGGTGCCCCGAAAATAGGCTGTTAGGCATCGAAGGTGGCGTGCGACCACAAAGGTGGTCTCCCGGGCCACAGTGTCCCTCAAGAGAGAGGAAAATAAGTGTGTACCAAAAACCAGAGCAAACGGAGAATGTTAAGCGGTCCCGAATCGAGGCGCATGGCCGACGGCTCCGAAAACCGGAATCTAGTCTCCAAACGGGAATAGTGGCCTACGACCACGAAACGTAGCCTACGGCCACTGAGAGATGATCTTTGGGACCTCTCCCTCCCTTCGGGAAGAGAAAACAGAGAAAATAGGACCTGGTTCGCAAATCGAGGCAAAACACAAAAGAGTCTCAAGTCTGAAGGCAGGGCTCTCAGCCGAAACTCCGTAACCTCAAAATGAGCACAATATGCGTCATCACCGAGCGCTCAATCGGTGACGTCTGAGTCTTAAGGTCAGTCAAAAATGGGGTGTCTACAGTTGCCCCTCTTTGACAGAACTCGGAAGTCGTAATTGACGGGAGTGAATGTCAAAGCCCAGAGACGACCCATTTTTGACAAGGTTGAAGACTTAGACCAACAAGCAAGATAAAAGAGATGGGCCCGCAAGCACGCCCGTAGGCGGGGGCAAAATGCAAAACGAAATGCACCAATCCGAACGTAACTCATGATCATGCAAAGCAGCAAGCTGTAATGAAGCACGTATTCACAATAGATGCAACAGTTTTAAGCAAGAATGCAAAACAACAACTACATTACATGCAGTTTAAGAATGCGGAGAATTATTCAATTCTCGCCACGTCTCACACGGAGAAGATACAATATCTGCGCGGCTCATCTGGTCACACCAGTCTCAAATGAACTATACATACAATATCGTGCCTGTAAAAGAGAGAAACTTAACAAGCACAACATAGTTAGCAACATATGTCCAACGCTACATCGAACGCAGACAAATATGGTGCCGATGGAAAAGTGCATCGCAATGCAAGAGGAACACGCGAGACAACGCAAGTTAAGCATGGAGGCCGCACCATACTAATGAAATGTGCACAACAATGCAAGTGGTGTGCATGAGAATGCAAGTGATGTGCATAACAATGCAGGATAAGTGCAACCTCGGATGCATATTTGACACAAAACAACGAGCGAAGAAATGCAAGTTTCAACGAGGACGACTTAATCGCGGCCTCTGGTTTACCTCCCGGAGAGGTCACAACGTATTCAAAAAGGATACATCTTGTTCTTGACGAGTGACAATGAAACACGCATCGAAAGTTGGAGTTGAAGTTCCCGCGGAGGGATTTCGCGACGAAAAGTACACTTTCCTTGTACTTTCTTGAGAGCCGGGGACTCCGATCATTACCAAATTTTGCAGGGAGCTCAAAGAAGCATTGGAGACCAAAGGGGAGGGCCACCGACCAGGTAAGAAGGCCACTGACCAGGGCTAGTGCAAGGTGGTGGCCGGCTGTCACGACCCAAACCCGGCCCTATGGGTTTAGTACCGTAACCGGCCAGTAATCCGAGATTACCGAAGGCCTGCTTAACAGTAATACAGTAAAACAAAGTACAGGGCTTGGCGGAAGCCAATACAGTAAGTAAATAATATCCAATGAGCTGTGACAGTCTGTATGCCAAAAAGATTTTTCATACATGTATGCAGTCAGAGATAAACCAGTATATACATCATATACATTCATTCAATACAGGGACTTAATCCCTATTAAGCAGTACAGTAACAGTCTATACAGTATTACAAAAACAGTCCAAGACAGACGGGGAAATACAACACCCCTAGCCATAGCATGGCAAACTCAGAACCTCGCAGTGAGGCACTTAGGCTGGCTTGACAAAAATGGAGTCACCCCAACGCTCCAAGCTGCGGTCTGGTGCCTGAACACCTACATATATATATGAGCAGTGAGCTAAAGCCCAGCGAATAACATAAAGCGTAAAGGGGTTTAGAATGAATGTCCTTACAGTAATGAAAACAGTTCAATTCAATAAGTATATCAGTAGTTCAGTACAGTAAACAGCCATATGTGGTACATCCATTAGCATAACAGTAAAAGTAGGTCTTATAAGACCGAACAGTAATGATGGCCATAAATCAGTAAACAGTAGTGGTTCCACAAGGGAACCGACAGAGATCTCTGTATCAGTAACAGTAAACAGTAGGTGCTAAGGATGCCACAGTACAGTTCAGAAATAAGAGACATACATTCATTCAGTAAACAATATCAGTTCAGTAAACAGTTCAGTTCAGTGTCCAGAAAAATAATCATTTGAACATATCTTTACACAATTGTTACTCATAGAGTTCTAGACTACAGTAGGCTAGGGTGTCTCCTCGAAATGCCAATCCTAAACAGTAAACAGATTGAACACACTCTAAGTTTCACAGTTGGGAAAGATAATGACTTAATCCCTAAATTTACCTTGGTGTGTTCTACATCTATATCCTTTTAAAGATGCCTTAAATATGCCCTAGGAATGCCTAGGATGGAAAGAGGATGCAAAGATGCACTTTTGAACACTTTACAAAATTTGCTGAAAACAAGGGTCTCGCTCGAGCGTGGCTTTCTACGCTCGAGCGGACATGCAGACAAAGGATCCTCGCTCGAGCGTGGATTCATTCGCTCGAGCGGACTGCGTGCTACAGTAAAAATGCTGGATGCTCAGATTTTACGCCCGATGGACGCTCGACCCTCGCTCGAGCGTAAGTCACAGGTCCTCGCTCGAGCGTAGGTTTCCTCGCTCGAGCGAACTGTGAACTCATGCAAAGTACTGGATGCTCGCATTTCACGCTCGAGCGGAAGGCAGAATCACAGAGTGTACGCTCGAGCGTGGACTTCCTCGCTCGAGCGTAGGCTCAAAATCTGGAAATTCCAGATTTGAGTCCTAAGCTCAAAATCAAGTTCAAATGCTAAAAATTCGATCCTCTTGGGCTGAAAACTTGGAAAACACTTGTAAACACCTAATATTACATGTTTCAAAGATCAATTCGACAAATCAAAGCCCAAGGGTGTCTAATTCAAACCCAATTTCAAGTCAATTTTCATGAACATGAAGAATATGCAAACATGCATGAATTTAAATCATTTTACATCTTCCAAAACATGCTCTAATGAGCTCATTCCTTTCAAAACAAGTAGAAAACATGGACTTAAGCTTAATTATGAACATGCATGTGACAATTTGCCATGAAATCAACTCAAAATTCATCAATACACACATGCATGCATAAAATGAGTCCTAATCCAACATGCTAGAACTAATTCATGGCTCAACTCTCAAATTTGGCATGAATCATGCAAGAACAATGTTAAATACAACAATGAGAGGTTCAATGGTCTACCTCAAGTCTTGTATTCAAGGTCTATGAGCTCAATTAGCAACTACACTTCAATTTCCTTCAAGTTCCAAGCTACATCCACAAGTTGAGTTCAATTCCTTCTTAATTCTCACTCCCTCTCTATATCGGTGGGTTGAAGGCAACAAATGGCTGGTGAAATGTTGTTTGGGTGTAATAAGATAGTCCCACAAGTGTTTGGATAAAGCCCACTCACAATGGCAAAGGTGTAAATAAGGCAACTTATGCAATTCAACTTGTTTTAATCTAATTTAATCATACAAAATCACATTTCAATTGAATGCACTATAAAATCACGTAAATTATGGTGATCATAAGACACCAATCAATTTCTGGTTCGGCCGCCGATAAGGCCCTCAATTTACAGTTTAAACATAAAAACTGAACAGATAATTAAGCATTCAAACAGATAAACATGCAATTAAACAGATACAGTAATCGATTCAGTTTCAGATTTCAATCAGTCAGTTCAGTAATTCGGTCAGTTCATTTACTTTCCATAATCGGTCTTAATTTAGCAGTAATCGGTATTAATCAGTGATCAGTATGAGGGTTGTTACATCGGCCTACCAGAAAAGGTGGTCGGCCGACCACCTAGCCAGAAACAAGGGCAGTTTTGTCCTTTCACCCTTGTTTCTTTAAATACACATGGCCAAACACTTTTTGGCTCACACCTTCAGATCTGAAATCATCTCCCCTTGCTTCCTAGACCATTTTCCTCCTTAGATCGGTGCCCTATACATGCTTTCCAATGCCCCACGCAAGTTCGTTTTCGCGAAATCTTTCAGTTTTCTTCACTTTGGACCGATTAAAATTTGATTTCGGAGCTTCTTTTCTCATTTTCACCACTTGAGGTAAGTTTGTCTCAATATTTGGAACATTTTCTCGGGAGTTGGCTTTTGTTGACTTTTTCATTTCCCGAGGGTTGACTTTTGTTGACTTTTTCCAATTTTGGCTCATTTCGCTCATTTTTGCTCCTTTTTGCAGATTTATTGAAATGGCAGGTCACTTTCCTCAGGGCGGAGGTCCTCCAGGTGCCGAAGGTGATCCAGACATTATGTCTTTGCCTCTAAGGATTCGGCCATTTATTCCCGAGAGGTACGACCCTCCGACGCACATCCTTCCTCGGGCCGTTTTCTACCACTTCACGGACTTTGATGACCAAGCGCCCGTAGATCTACTACTGCGGGAGCCGGAGTCCCACCTCTCATATCAGGCACGAGAGGTATGTACTTCACTTTTACATTTTCTATAATGCGTTCTGCATTTTCTGTGCCTTCCATGTTTTCGCTACGCATGTTCGTCTGCTCGTTCTGAACACATTTACACACCATACTTCTGCTTATTTTAGCACACAGCTCACAACACAGTATCTTGTTAAGTCGACACGCAACTCAAGCATTTGAATTTCTGAACACACAATTCATGCTTTGATGATGAACACTCAGCCCACTATTTGTCGGCGAACTCACAGTCCACTATGTCTGAAATCTGAACACGCAGCCCAAATTTTGAGATGAACACACAGCCACTATTTCTGAAGTCTGAACACACAGCTCAAACACTTGATGTTGAACACATAGTTTGAACTTTGAGATGAACACACAGCCTATTGTTTTGATGGTGAACACACAGCCCATTTTTGAAAGTTGAACACGCAGCTCGAACTTTGAGATGAACACACGGCCCACTATTTCTGAAGTCTGAACACACAGCTTAAGCACTTGATGTTGAACACACAACTCGAACTTTGAGATGAACACACAGCCCATTGTTTTGATGGTGAACACACAGCCCATTTTGAAAGTTGAACACGCAGCACACACACTTTCACTGTGAACACACGGCTCTTATTGCATTCGCACACAGCTCAATACTGAATACGTAGTCCATAAGCATTGTATCTGATTTGATTTGCACACAGTTGATACTTTTATTTCGAAACTGAATACATGTGTTCATTCTGAATGCAAGTATCCTCTCACATTACACGAGGCTATGGATCGATAGTTACCGAGGAGTGGTACGCGGAGCTCCCAGAGGCCGTTCGCGATCTGGTTGACCAGGTAGGGTTCAGACCCTTTTGCACGGGGATATCACGTTATCCAGCGAGCAGGACCCTGATGGGTGCCCTTGTAGAGAGATGGTAGGACACCACAAACTCCTTCCATTTCTCAGCTACCGGGGACATGACCATGACCCCGTTCGATTTCGCCGTACTGACAAGCCTTGACATGGGAGGTTGGCCGATCCCCTACGACGAGGACATGGGCGAGTAGGAGGCTGTCTGGCTCTATCTGTTGGGAGCTCGCCCACCGGTTGACAGATCTTCAGGCAGGGTCCAGTACACTTGGTTTTCCACACAATTCAGAGAGATGGTGCCCGAGACTCCCGAGGAGATAGCGCAGTACACTCGAGGGTTTTTGATGTTCCTCTTCGGGACCACTTTGTTCTCCGATAGGGGGAACACCGCTAGACTTTATCTGCTGAGTGCTCTGGTAGACCTATCACAGGTCAGCCAGTATGACTGGGGTGGCGCCGGCTTGGCTACCCTCTACTGCTACATGAGCGCGACCTCCCGCGGACGGGGGAACATAGTTGGTGGTTACTGGAGAGCATGGGAGGTACTTTCTGCCCTCTTGACTTATATTTCTGCTTTTCATTATCTGTACATTGTACACACGGCACATCTTACATTCTGCACTTTGCACTCTGCTCTCAGCATTCTGCATCCTCTGTACATTCCGTATTCATATCCTGCACTCAGCATTCTGTATTCTAATGGCTATTGCCCTGTTTTTCACAGCTATGGGTTTTCGCGTATTTTCCGACGCTAGCCCCAGAGCTTGAGGTGGAGGTGCCTCTTATAATTCCTTACTCGCTCGTATTCGAGGGCTAGTATCGGCCGAGGGCTCGGGAGACTCTCCCCTACCTGCGGCAGTTTTTCGACACGGTACGGGCGACCGAGGTAATTCAGAACTCTCAGTTCTCTATGTTTTCATCTTTTGATTCATCTTACACATTTACGATTTCCAATCGGCTTGTGCATTGGTTATCCGTAGATCACATGGCAGCCATGGGTGCCCCTGGGTAGAGATACCCAATTTCAGTTTACTGGGGGATGGGCCGCTTCTCGGTACAGGATCCTATTTGAGGGGTCGCCGGTAGGGTCTAGTTTTTGGGGGACCGCTTCATGCGCTAGACTATGGGCTACCCCGAGCAGAGTGTTCCCTCAGCGCCTCCGGACGATATGCAGTCCACTGGGAGACTCACTCCCCAGGATGTTGATTCGGCTATGCTGGGTACTGATGTACTTTTACATTTGGAGGAGGGGGAGTATGCGACCTACCGTCATACATACCTGATGCCTCCGTTGACAGGTTTCCGTACTCCCAGGATGAGGGTTGCTGACGTGCCATCATCGAGTCGAGCTCGGGCCGCAGATGTCCCTTCTACCAGTAGGGCCGACACATCTAGAGTTGGGGCTGGACTAGTCCCCCCGATTCCCCCAACTTATCATCACGTCGGATGGCCGGATATCCTGACTGAGTTGACAGGATGGCGATACGGGACTTCCTACCCAATTCTGATAGAGCCTCCGATGCCCGATCACCGTTATGTCAGTGACCCTAACTCACCATCGGTATGTTCCACTGTTTTTCATTTATCACACAAATACTTAGGCATTCATTTATTGATTAATGACTTGAGCTTATATCTGTAGCCACCCAGAGAGTACATGGATGAGATGCTCGGATTGGTGGCCTCACTTGAGGGCATGGTCTTGAGGAGGGAGACACAGCTGTCCATCCTCGGTGTTACGATACTTTTCAATTTTCTTGCATTTATCATACTATCTGATGACATGCTGAATTTGACCATTTCACGGCATTGCTTGGCTGTATGTGTAGAGCACATTTGACACACACCATATTCATGTACTATATCTGTATGCATTTACTCTATGTAACCTTCTTGTCTCTGCATCTCATATACATATTGGCTAATGTATTCAAATTGCGCCCTTTCTTTTCAGATGCCTCCGCTACATACTGGGCCACAAGTCGGGCCATCTAGGCCTTTTCGGGGAGCTAGGAGAGGGGGTTCGATTCGCGACCGAGATGGACGCAGAGCGCCTGTCATAGAAGAGGAGTCCAGCGAGGAGGAGGAGCCTACGCATCCCCAGTTAGAGACATCTGCAGGCAGAGAGGATGACTCTGGATCCGGTCCTAAGGACGGAGATGATGCCGAGGAGGGTTCCGAGGATGGCAGCTCCGATTCAGATGATGATGATGGTGCAGGGACTGTTCCGCAGAAGATGACGAAGAGGGCCTCTTATTCCTGCAGTTGATAGCACTGATGTAGCTGTTCCCTGTTTTATTTGCCTTTTTTACTAGTAGTTGTAGCACATTGTACATTATTAGGCAGTTTTATTTTCTGTAAAACTTGTACCCTCGTTGTAGAATGTTGTAACAAAGGGAGCATGATGGAATGAAACAGCTTTTTGAAAAAGTGTTGTATTTTAAGTTCTTAGCATCGCATCGCATCATTTTGCATAAAAATGAGATTGAATGGAAATTGAACACTAAAAATTCGTCAAGTCAGGTAGTGAAACGACACAACAAACTAAACAACTTGACTTACTAAGAATTGACAAGACCTTAGCAAGTTTACAACTCGATAAGCAAATCTCCACAATGTTGATAAACAAAGAGCAACAACTCAATGCACGAAACTTGACGACTCGATAAAACTTAACAACTCGATAAATTTAACAACTCGACTTGATAAGCGAAACTTGACAACAACTCGATAAACAAAATTCAACAACTCGATAATCAAAACTCAACAACAACTCGATAAACAAAACAACAACTCGATAAACAAATGCATTTCGGACGATCTGGGTGACAGAATGCATCCGAAACAGAGGTAAACTCGAACCTTCAACGCTCCTGATGCATGGAAATGCTAGGGACTCTTTTCTAGAAGCTTGGACAAGGTCAAACCCCCACTTCTCTCCATGGCCGACCACCTAAGGAAGCTGGCCGACCAGCTTTTTTCATTAGAGACCAAAGGGGTGGTCGGCCTACCATAAAAGGTGGTCGGCCGACCACCTGGCTTGGCAACCATTAGATTGTTGACACGTGCCCCCCGAATAGTGTCTTATCCTCTATAAAAGTCCCAACTTCGTGGTTCTTTCATTTCATCTCAGTTTTGCATCAAAATGGAGGCAATTCTCATCCAAAATCTCACAGCTTGGATTGCTTCTCTAGATGGCTCGAAAAAGTTGAACTTCCGGGGCTTCGGCTTGAATGCACTATTCACGCTAGGCCGTACTCCGCTACATCTTCCGTTCCTTCATGCTGCGGCAAGGTTTTGGAATCCGGTGACACACATCTTTAGTTTTAGCGGGCAAGAGATGTGTCCTACTTTCGAAGATTTCCATGCTTCGATGGAATCCGAACGTAACGAGGAAATCTTGCCTTAACTCCGATTCGGCCACGTCCAAGCCTTAGGACGAATGTGCGGCCTTACTTTGCATGATGCTCGATTATTGATTCATGACGGGGAGTTGGACATCCCAAGCTTGGTTTGCCAGTTCTCTGATGCTGGTGACCGCGACGACCATCATTGGTAGGGCTATCGGCGACACGCGCTTTGCCTATGCTTGCTATCTCATTTCTTGCTTGCCCCGGGCTCCGGTGGGTTTAGCACTCGTTTGATTGAGGTGACCATGGGCCTAAAAGAGGGCAAAAGCTGCGTCGCCATGACATTGGCTGAGACATTGATGGGCTTAGACGCTTTCCATCGCCGAGAGACAGCTAGGCTTACGAGGAGCCCACTACTATTGTAGGTAATGTTTCCCACCCCATCTCACATATATATTGCTCACATCACTCGGCCCTTAGGCTCGATTTTTCTCACAAAACCCTTTTCTTACATTTCCCTCATCGTACATCTCTCTATTCTTTAATCTCTCATTTTTCATCCCTCCCTAGGTATGGTTGATGGACAAGTTATAGATTGTGGAGTCTTGCCCAGTATTCTCAGCTCACGGCTACTTTTTCTGACAACGTCTAGTCGATGCCCTTGATGAGGGATGGTGGTTCGGCTGGATGTGCAGTTTGTCCACAGACCGCATTGCTTGGCGGTGCCCCTGGCTCAATTTACCGGCAATGAGCTACAGCATGTCCCGGCAGACTGGGATTCAATTGATTGGTCTGACACACTGCGTGTTTTACTTTCCTTTCCAATTCCAGCGCCAGTTCGGCCATGATCAGGCTTGCCCGCCGGAGGGAATAGAGTACCCTGCTGCATTCCTGGTCCAAGGCACACAGCTTGCTCGGTATGCCACAGCATGGAGGACTAGAGAGCTCCTGGCCCCCGCTCCCACTTTTAGTTGCACGTTGTCTGATGAGTGCATAGATTGGCTCAATGAAGAGGCACAGATTGGGCCTAGCTTGGCATCGGAGGCTTCGACCAGCTCTGGGAGGGGGCGCAGGAACACCTGACTTATCTATGCCCTGAATTTATTACTTTATCAGTACTTTCAAGTTTTCTTTATGAATGTAATAAAAAGCAACTTCAATTTGTATGCAAGAGCAGGAGAATTTTGTATTGAAATCAATGAAATTGAAGGTTGTGGGTACTGAAAATTTTCCACTTTGGTCTAAAAATGGTCTTAGTTGTAAAAAGATTAATTTTGAGCAAAGTCAACTTTTATTAAAACTTTTCAAAACCATTTTCGATATGAATCAGAACTGGACACGCCTGAAATCTGTCACTGAGATGCACAACCCCAGATCCCAGCAACTAAAAAGTTGCCCCTAATCTGAATAGCACTGTACCAGAGATCTCAACTGAACTCTTGAATGCTGAGTAGACAAAGATGACCGAGATGATCAATATGGACAAAGTTGATCGGGGAAAAGTTTATGGCTGAACTCCAGGATGAAGTTGCCTACGTATCCCAAAGATGGGAATCAAGCCTTGCGTAGTTCAGGCTTGGGTTCACTCGAGTATTTTCACTCTCCTTTTACGCTCTAACTTTTGCCAAGGCCGCCCTTTGCGGGTTTTCAACCTTACGAGCTCAGTTTTTGTAATTTCAAATTTTTCATGCTCTAACTTTTGCCTAGGTCGCCCTTTCGGGTTTTCGGCCTAGCGAGCCTCTCAGGGGTAATATTTCTTCAACTTGTCCATGTTGATCGGTTGGGAGAACTTTAGGCCATCTAAGTCCATCAGAACCATAGCTCCACCTGACCAGATAGACTTGATGATGTAGGGACCAGTCCAATTGGGTCTGAACTTGCCCCTGGGGTCATGAATGGGGGCTCGGTTGTCTTTGAGCACCAAATCTCCTTCTTTCAAATTCCGGGACTTAACCTTCTTGTTGAAAGCCCTTGCAATTCTGCGCTGATAACCTTGAACATGGTACAGTACTTTCAGTCTTCTTTCATCGAAGAGCATGAGTTCTTCAAATCTACTCTGCTGCCAATCTGCTTCGGCTATCTGACACTCAGCCAGCACTGCAACGATGGAACCTCAATCTCGATAGGTAGAATGGCCTTCATCCCATAAACTAATGAATACGAAGTTGCCCCAGTAGAAGTTCTAATTGAAGTCCGGTAGCCCCACAGAGCAAACGACAACTTATCTGGCCAATCCCGGTAGGTTTCCACCATATTCTACAGTATATGTTTGATGTTCTTGTTGGCGGCCTCAACCGCTCCATTGCCTTGCGGCCGATATGTGGATGACTTATGAAAAGCCACGTTGTATTTCTCCAACAAGTCAATCACTTCCTTTTTGAAGTGGGAACCGTTATCTGAAATTATCTCGTTTGGGACTCCGTAGCGACGGATGATGTTGTTTCTGATGAACTTCGCAACATGCGACGCCTTCAACACCGCATAAGACCGAGCCTCAACCCATTTCGTGAAATAGTCTATCGCGACCAGGATGAACTCATGCTCGTTAGACCCCTTCGGAGTGACAGCCCCGATCACATCGATTCCCTAAACTGAAAATGGCCTGGCGAAGTCATGTTATACAGCTTCGACGGCGGGATGTTCATGCGGTTTGCATGGATCTGACATTTGTGGCATCGCCGAACAAAGCCGATACAATCCTCCTCCATGGTGGACCAATAGTAACCTTGTCTGAGGATCTTCCGAGCTAACATTACCCCGTTCATGTGCGCCCCACATTCTCCTCCATGGATGGCCTCCATTAGGCATTTTGATTCTTCGACTTCCACACACAGCTTATGCATTCCCAGATGACCTCTCTTATACAGGTTACCCCCGCAGATGATGAACTGAGCGGCCATTCTTCTGATTGCCCTTTTGTCTTTGGCATTTGCCCCTGGTGGATACGTTTCTTTCTCCAAGAAATTCCAAATGTCGTAATACCAGGGGTTCTCGTCCTGAACCTTATCTATGGCAGCAATTGATTCATATGCTGGCACAAACTTCTGGTCAATGATGATCGGACGCATCCGGACTCCAAACGGGATGTCTATCATGGAAGATAGAGTTGCTAATGAATCTGCGAACCTGTTGTTTTCTCTTAATAGATGAGCAAAGTTTAGCTTCTCAAACCGAGGAATTAACAAGTCCAAAGTCTGGTAGTACATTATCATCTTTTCTTCTTTGACTTTCCAATCTCCTTTTGCTTGAGATACAACAAGGTTCGAGTCCCCGATGACGTCCAACCGTTTTGCCCCTAGTTCCAGTGCTGCTTCTAAACCAGCAATGCATGCTTCATATTCTGCTTCGTTGTTCGAGACTTTGAACCAGAGTTTGAAGGCTAGAGGGATACGGGAATTGTCGGGTGCTATCAGCAACACTCCTATCCCATACCCGTATTGGTTTGACGCTCCGTCAAAGTACATCGTCCAAGTTTCGTCTTCGATATACAAAATGGCCTCATCTGGGAATAAATACTCAACTGCTTCACCCCCTTCCACTGGATGATCGGCTAAGAATTCTGCTACTGCTCTCCCCTTGACTGACTTGCGCGTCACATATTTCAAGTCAAATTCGGAAAGCAACAGCAACCAACGAGCTAGCCTACCCGTAAGTGCCGATTTCTCGAAGAGATATTTGATGGGATCCAATCTTGAAACCAACATTACGGAGTGAGCTAACAGGTAGTGTCGCAGCTTCCTGGTAGCCCATACCAAGGCTAAGCAAGCCTTTTCCAATGGTGTGTAGCGAGTCTCATACTCTAGCATCTTCTTGCTCAGATAGTAGATGGCTTTCTCCACCTTGTCTTCAGATTCTTGCGCGAGCATGCAGCCTATTGTAGTTTCAGTCACTGAAAGGTACTGTAAGTATTTCTTGATCTGTTCAAAAGCAGCTTGGCATCGGCTGTCCCACTGGAATTTCTTTCCTTTCTTCAAAAGGCCAAAAAGTGGTTCACAAGTCAAGGTTAGTTTTGAGATAAACCGTCTTATGAATTGCACTTTACCCAGAAAGCCTCGCACCTCCTTTTCAGTCATTGGTGGTGGCATTTCTAAGATGGCCTTGATTTTGGAAGGGTCGACTTCGATACCTCTCTGTGTAATCAGAAACCATAGCATTTTCCCCGCTGTAACACCAAACGTACACTTTTGAGGATTCAGTCGCAACCAAAATTCTCTGATCCTTTGGAAAAACTTTTGCAAGGCGGTGTAGTGGCCCTCTCTTTCTTTGGACTTGACAATCATGTCGTCCACATACACCTCAACCTCTTTATGGATCATGTCATGCAATATCGTGGTCACGGCCCGTTGATATGTAGCTCTAGCGTTCTTCAACCCAAACGGCATCACTCTGTAGCAGTATGTCCTCTACGAGGTGGTGAAAGCAGTCTTTTCCCGGTCTTCAGGTCCCATTACTATCTGATTGTAGCCTGAGAAGCCATCCATGAACGAAAGCAAAGCATGCCCCGCTGTGAAGTCCACCAACTCATCGATATGCGGCAAGGGAAAGTCGTCCTTCGGACTAGCTCTGTTCAAATCCCTAAAATCCACGCATACTCGAATCCTGCCATCTTTCTTCGGCACCAGAACTATGTTGGCCAACCAAATCGGGTATTCAGATACCAGCAGGAAGCCTGCGTCGATTTGCTTGGTGACCTCTTCCTTAATCTTGAGAGCCCAATCCGGGGGGATCCTTCTGAGTTTCTATTTAACAGTCGGGCCTCGGGGTCAAGAGGGATCCGGTGCTGTACAATCTCAGGATCGATTCCAGGCATGTCTTCATAGGACCACGCGAAGACATCTTTGAAATCTTTTAACAAAGCGACTAAGCGCTCGCGTTCCTTTGAAGACAACGTGGACCCGATCTGGACCAACCGCGAGTCCTTCTCAGTACCAATATTCACAGTAGTGATTTCATCAACTAAAGGTTTAACAAATCTTTCTTGCTCTTGATCAATTAATCGTTGCAAAATCGGAGGAATTTCTTCCTCGTCGTTTTTATCAAAATTTTGAAAATCCTGATTCAAGCAATAAATCAAAGGCACAGAGAAGTACTCAAAAACCACAGCTATTTCATTCTCATTAAACATATCCAAATCGTCCGATTCTTCTGTTACAACAGACTCAAAAGAGAAAGAAAAAGACGACCTGGACAAGACTGTGGTATTCGGGTTATCACCCCCAGGATTACCGAACTCAGACTCAGTTGAGCTGGAACCTGATTCCGACTCACAAGACTCGGTGGAATCAAATTCCGGCTCACTACCTGACCCAGTGCTGCTTGACAAAAATCCCTCTTCATACTGCCAAATGAGAGAGGGTGCGATAGATGCATCCAAAATGTTTGTTGGTAGGCCCGCAGCCGTTTCATTCTCGATCACGCATATCGAAAAGTTATCCCCCAAGCACTCATGGTCGATCGGAGGATCTGAAAGTAGACACGCCAGCGCTACCCCCATTTCACTTTCGGCGTCCTCAGACTCCACTCTCTTGCCCTGCTCAGCCTCAGCCAATGGGTCCGTCTGCTCTTCGGCAACGTCATCCCCGGATAACTGCAGGTCGAAGAAGATCTCAAAACCTGGTACACGCTTCCTCTCCGCGTTCAACCATGGTTCCGGGAAGCCACAGAATGGAAAATCTTCCCCCTCCCGGACGAAGCGTCCATTTAGGGTGCCATCAATGGGTCGGTGCATTAGCTCATAAGGCTTCCCGGCCTTCTTTGCTCTGGCTCTCCCGGCCATCTCCTTGCCTTTCCTTACCCAGTCCTCTTTGGTGGGTAGATAACCCAAACCAAAGGCATGCGGGTTGTGCGGCACTTCGGCCGATACAGTGACGCCCTTCCGGCCACTCTTTCCCAATCCCATCCCAGGGACGTGTTGGAGTTTGTTCATGAGGTATACTAATTGGGCACTGACATACAACCCCTCATTAACAGCCATGATGTTCTGAACGACTCGAGCCTCAGCCAAGGTAAAACCGGATAAGAACATATCCTCCATACCGTGCTCAATTTCCAAAACTGGCGTAGATACTTCTGGAGGTGGATGGATCGACAAATTTCCAAAAACAATGGCTACTCCCTTCCCATGGGGGTATTTCACCATCTGATGCAAGGTGGACGAAATTGCCTTCACTTGGTGCAGCCACGACCGCCCCAAGAGCAGATTGAAAGTTGCAGGAACTTCTAAGACGTGAAAGTCTATCTCATGTTGCCCCGGCCCAATCTTGTTCTGAATTTTCACTGTCCCTATTACTTCTCGACTCGTGTTGTCATATGCTCGAATCACCTGGGCTATCGGCACAAAGTCTGCGGTCTTTAATCCGATTGCATACGCTGTCTTTGCCGGGCAGACATTGATGGCGGATCCGGTACCAACAAGAACCACCGGAATCCATTTGTTTCTACACTCCACAGAGACGTAGAGTGGCTTGTTGTGATTCGCACCCTCAGGTGGCAATTCTTTATCGGAGAAGTTCAACATCGGGGTAGCTTCTCCCGGAAAAACTAAGCCCACCAGCTGTTCGGGCGTGGTGTCTATTGAGAGCTTGGCCTTGTCCATGGCCGATAAGACAGCTTGTCTGTGTACTCGTGAAGCCATAAGCAATCCCTAGATGGAGATGTCTGCTTGTATTTTTTTCAACTATTTTAACACAGCCTCTTCTTCAAGTTGTTTCTCCTTTTGCTTCTCCGCCTCCTTATTTTTCCCAGACGCCTCTGGCTGATCTAGATGTGGAGGCTTGAAATACTGTCCACTCCTAGTCATATGGTCGACTTCACCAATGCACCAAGTATCATCCGGTTGATTGCTCCCCCAATCCTCATCCGTGTGGGCAAGACATAGATCATCGTCCTCCTACCACATTCCATCGGCAGTCGACAGACACCTGTCTGGCTCCGTTACAAAAATTTATGTGCCCACAGCACCTTGTGTTCCTGTACTAGCAGTGCTCCCTGTCCTTGTGCTCGTAGCATTTTCAACCCCCACAGGAGCCTTGGCCTTTCTGGCTCTCTCAGATTCTTCGATCCTTTCTTGTTCTAATTGCTTCAACCCAGCCTGCTCAACGTTCTCTGTATTCACAACGCCCAAGTCTCGAGCGAAATTCTTGGCACCGGCGCTCTCCGGTGATGTACTCTGATTTCCGACCCTTCCGGTCACAACTGATGTTCTTGCCCTTGCTGGGCCCTGTTCTGGTTGGAACTCTTCCACAACATCCGGTTGATCATCCAGCCACCCGGTAACCTCCGCTAATCCCTCAAAATCAAACCAGTTGACTGTCGTGTCCCCTGGATCTTGTTCATTGAAAAACTGGAAGTTAGCAAAGTCCTCTTCCACAGCCACCAAACTATCTGTCCTCTGCTCAAATTCATCCCCTTGGATCACACAAAGCTCTGTCCCTGTCGGCAATTCCACATTTAGTCTAACCTGGCCCACTGACAGAATGTAATCACTCGGATCAGATACCCCTTCAGCAAAATTCCCAAACTCCTCAGACTCTGTCCAACCGCCCCATTCTTCGCCGAAATCTCCCCTGTTCTTTCTTCAACAGTCACAACCATTAGTTCGGGTTGGGTTTTGGAGATGTCCAACATGCACAAGTCAGTGCTGTCGGGAAGGAACACCTCCGGCTTAGGTAGGTGAAAAGGAGTGATATAGATGCTAGGATCATAAGACATGACCCCAGTCTGGATAAAGTTGATACGTTTGGGAGGTGGAGCTGGGTTGTGTGGAGGGAGAGGGTTGGTTATGACATTGGGTTTTTTTGGAGGCAAGATCACCTGTTTGTCAATGAGGTCTTGAATCTCATGGCGCAATCTGAAACATTGGTTGGTGTCATGACCGTGTTGTTGGTGATATGCGCAATATTTGGCTGGGTTGTGGGAGGAAGGAAGTGGATTTGGCAATGGCCTCAGCTCTAGGGGCTTCAAGTGCCCTTTCCGAATTAAAACCCCCAGAGCCTTGGACAGGGGCATATATAATGGAGCGAAGGCTCTTTGGCCTCGAGGCTGGTATTTGGCTGTTTGTGTGTTGCTTCCGGACGCGCCGGAGAAAGGTGTAGCTGCCATGGGTCTTGGAGGGGGGATGGTGGTGACCGTGCTTACTTCTAAAGCTCCAGCATTTGCGGTATTGTTGGTGCCTGTATTGGTGTTGCGGTTGAAGGTTCTTCTAGGTTGTTCTCTGTCATTGTCAATTAAGCCCTGCTTTAAGGCATCCTCAATCTGTACTCCCATCTTATGCAGATCTGAAAAGATAGGGAAAGGGAGCACGATCATTTTCTGCATTAGTTTAGGCTGGAGATTGCGCACAATCATCCGGATTTGATCTTTATTAGTAGGCCTTAGGGTCATCATCGAGGCCTTCGCCCTCCACCGGGCTACAAAATCCGAAAAGCTCTCCTTAGGCTCTTGCCTAGTCGTCTCGAGATCACGGGTTGTAATCTCGATTTGCGTGTTATAAGAGTACTGCGCAATGAACGCCTCAGCCATCTCATCCCAGTTTCTCTTGACATCATCTTCTAATTTTGCGTACCAGATAGCGGCCACACCTGACGGGGTCCGAATGAATAATGAAAGCTTCTGCGGTCTGGTGAGGCCCATCGGCCGTAGTATATCTGAGAACAACCGGAGATGCACCATAGGATCCCCAGATCCGTCAAAGCGGTCGATTTGTGGCATCTTGAACCTATCTGGTAGCATCACAGCCACGTCGGTATACCCGTCCTCAATGTCCGGGATAGACTTTACCCCTTGGGATTTCTTGAACAACTTCTCAAGCTTGCTCAATTTCAATGCTGTAGGGTCGACCTCGAACTCGAAGGGAGAGTCTGGCAGATTGGTAGGTGTTTTAGATAGTTGGGGTAAGATTAGAGGTGGAGCCGGCCCTGTCGGAATGTCCGTACCTTCCTGGGCATTTGGCGTCTCCCCAGGGGCTAGAGCTCCTGGTGGGGGAGGAACTGGATGCGAAGCAGATGCTCCGTTTTGCTGTTGCAGCCTGGTGATTAGCTCGGCCTGCTGGGTCATGATCGCGGCCTGCTGTTTGGCAAATTCTGTCTGGCGGGCAGCATCTTGCTGCATGAGTTTCATACTCTCTTGGAGTTGACGCATCATTGCCTCCATTCCTGACATGTCCTGCTGATCCATTTGACTGACTGGTATATCTATCTCTATGGCAACAATTGAGACCTCAGCCCGACTGTCCACTGATGGGGTAGACCACTGCTCTGGCAACCTCTGCTTAGATATACTGCGTCTTCTCAGCCTCCATCTGACAACCGGGGGTAGAGAATGGAACACTGGTTGTCCGTCGACCAGATCCTCAAATCGATTGAGTCGGCGACCTCTAGTCCAGAGTGCTTGGGGAATATCTGCTTGGTCTGAAGCAATTGTGCTAAACTACCCTAGCAAAAAGATAAATAAAACAATAATAAGGAAACAAACAACCAGACAAACGGACAGCATAACGGCCTAAATAAACACACAACACACAGTTGGGCATCACAACACACGGTTGATAAGCTGAAAATACTATTCTTAAACACCGATCGCTATCCCCAAATCACTGTCCCTGAAGTCGAATCTGATCCCCGCAGATAACTGATTCCCAAAATATTGAACCGGTGCTCGCAGGCCTGATGCCCAAACTTGCAAACTGATACATGCATTCCCTGTAGAGACGCACTCTAAAGCACATAACAAACAAGTGAGAGCCAAAACACCCCTATGTTGGGGTAGGGTTTCCCTGTCCTATTTTGTCGAGAACTAGGATTTCACTATGCACGCAGCGGTTTCAAACAACCTATGATCGGGTAAGCAACCTGTCCTAGCTTGGAATGGTCACTATGGATTCTGAATATGCACTAGGTCGAATGGTCAAAAGGGTGCCCCGGCAACAACCGGGGTTTGTGTTTCCATCATGGCAGAGCCCGTAACCAGTCAGCCTTATGGCACGCTTCTCGAAGCGAGCCTCCGGCAAACCGTTCGGGAATAGCAGACGGCAAACACAGTGTCCTAAGCGCACCAATGCAAATGCAATGCAAAGAAACTCATAAGTGTAGTCAAAACAAGATATCACGAGTTCGAGTCAAGTTCTCTAAATCCCCAGCAGAGTCGCCAGAAACTGTAGACGTCCCCGAACGTCCCGGGAGAGAATCCCGTTTTGTTCATTTGGGCTCACTACAGTTCAGGACTCAAAGTCACGGTCCTGTATCTAATCTTGTAGAGTACAATGCAAGATTGATGAATCATCAAAGAGTCCAAATTCAAAAAATTGTTTTGGAAAACTGATTTTTTAGAAAGAAATGCCAAACATGGACTGCTTTGCCAGATACAGAGTCGCCACCTAAATCTTTTATTTTGGGAGAATTTAGGAAACCCTGACTCGTGCCTAAGGCCACGTGTCCGTCATCACCAAAGTTGCCTCGGCTCGGGAACTTGGTTACGATTGGGGAAGGTCACTTCATGAGCACCCCCGCTCACCCGATTAAAGATCGGCCTCTACTAACCATGATATCGAGTTTTGAAAACATTATGCGCTCTTATTCCGGTTATTAGCCTAGATTTACTACGTGATGCACACAGCATACAAATATAGACTGGATCACCTAAATTGGAACAAAACATCTCATGTTTGTTTTGAAAACGGTTTGCTACTCGTAAGTAGGCTTAAAATATGGATTTGCCACCCTCGGGCGGGCTTAGAAAAACATGATTTTGCCACTCTCAAGTGGGCTTAAAACTAGCAATCGATGAATTGTTCCAATTCAAATAACCCAACCTTCACTGATAGGTATTCAGGCAGTTATATCATATAAGCAAATAGCCTCATGGTAAGCATGCTATCATGGCAGTCACTCACACACTTGCAAGGATGCTAAAGCATAAAAGCTTACCTAGTACTCCGAGCCAAAACAGAAGCTAGTTAGTTATCAAATGCATGATCCTAACTATGCTGAAATGCCTAATGCAACATATACAGGAATGCCACTAAGATAGGCTCGGCTATTCTAAAGTGACATGTGAAATGCTACAGCTAACAAGTATTCAACTCGGAATTGAAATACAATGTAGTTAGTATGATGCACCGAGCCCGGTGCATGCAATACAGATGAATGAATGCAAACATGCGAGCATAAGTATGCTAATTGAAACATGCCCTAAACTAACCATCATAAGTTGGTAAATAAAAGGGAGAAAGACGTGGGGTTGGAAGACATACATCGCACGCACGCACACTTATTGCAAAATTGCCCTCCTCGGAGGGTCCGAATACATAATACAGTCCGAATAAATAATTAACTACTCTAGCTAATTGAATATTAGAAAATCCTAATTAATTAACAAATTAACTAGGAAAGCAGATAAATTAGCATTCAAGCTAAATGAAATGGACTGCCTCAGCTCTTGTTCCGAATGATGAAAGAAGCCCGCATGCTCGCGTCGCCTCATCGGGAAATTCCTCGCGATGCCCCGATTCGCCTCTGTTTGCAATTAATCTCGGAATGTTGTGCGAAGCTCTAGAAGGCTGCTGATTTCTGATTTGCTGCAACAGAGAGCAAGAAAGGGGCATGGCAAAGTATTTTCACATATATAAGCACACCTCGATCCTCATGCCACCTATCACGCATCTCGATGCATGATGGCCGAGGAGTCGAATTGCACGACTCAATGTGAAATGAATGCACATGAAAACACAACAATACCTAAACTCTATCATGTGTAATCCGGAGTGTCGGTGACCGGGAATTGAGACACGTTTCGTCACTTTGAGCACGAAACGTCCCTCGTTTCCCGTGTTTGGGCTAACTCCTATTCCAAACACAATGCAAATGAGATGGCCTACAGAATGCGACTAGCATGCAACCTAGCATATGCAATGCTATGGACTAAAATGGCATACACAATGCACGTGACATAACATGGCATACACAATGTACTAACATACAACCTAGCATACGCAATGCTATGAACTAAAATTGCATACTCAATGCACATGGATTATGTGGCATGCAAACACAATGCACTAACATACAACCTAGCATATGCAATGCTATGAACTAAAATGGCACACTCAATGCACATGGATTATGTGGCATGCATACACAATGCACTAACATACGCAATGTCATGAACGAGGCACACGTAATACAATGATCAAACATGGACTATAGGGCATACGCAATGCAAGATGGACTTAAACCAAGATGGATGGGCCTCGGCCACACCCAAATCAATGGCCAATATGATGAAAATGAGGCAACCGAAATACATGCAAACGTGCACGGATGCAAAGGACCGAACCTAAGGCATCAAATGCCACTCTACCAAAGCATGGCAAGGGATGAAAGATGGCCTACAAACATGCAATTTCCAGCTCTGAAACATGATGCACAATGGTCCCGAATCATAAAAAATGTGTCACACAATGCAAGCTAGATGGCCCGAATACCGAAACTAATGAAGTGTGTTACACTAGAGGTACTCAGAGCAATGCATGAATGGCAAAACCAATCCCAAACAGACCCTAGGCAGGTCTGAAACAGTGGGGAAGTGGCCTAAAATGGTGGCTCAACATGCAAGGAAATGGAGCTCACTCAATGGTCCGAAAACGAGGCATTCATGGACAACTCTCAAGCACACTTAAGGAGTAGAAAACATGGCAATATGGAATTCATACAAGCTCTTAAATACGATGTATAATGGACCGAAAACGTGAATACACCTTAGTAAAACTCAAAGTTAAGCATGGGTATTGAATTACGAGCATGCAAAACAAGTATCATTCGACCATGAAACCCAAAAACAGAGCTAAGGCAGTCCAAAATATGGACAAAATCAGTTTAAGTCATGGCCAAAAGGTGCTAAAATCAAGGGTCAACAAAGCATGCAAAGAAAGCTAGTGACTCATGAGTTGTACTACAACCATATGAAGCATATGAGAGCTCACCAAACCAGCCAAAAACAAAAGTATGTCATGCCAAAATATGCCTAAAAACCCACTGAAACTCAATCAATGCATGCAAGAATGATGGGCTCCTTTGGAAGGCCATGCAAAGGGTTGTTCTACACATACATGATGGACACACAAAATGGCAAGACCACCTCTGGACAGAGGTTATGAGGGTCCTAAAACCCACCAAAAAGGCCCTAAAATTAGTCTAGGAAGCATGCAAGTGAAAGCCCCTTTGAAAGGCCTTGAATAGGATTGTTCTACACATGCATAATAGACACTTTATATGGAAAAATGGGCTCTGGACAGAGCTTATGCAGACCTTAAAACTCACCAAATAGGGCCTTAAATATGGCTTTGAAACATGCAAGTAGGAGCCCCTTTGGAAGGCCAACAAAGCTAGTAAACAAAGCAAGGAGAGAGGGGGTCACCCCCCTCTGATTTTGGCTCTCAAAATAGTATGCTAGCCACTGAAAATCCACTGGATTTCAGTGGCTAGAAGGCCAAACAAAGCACAAAACCAAGGCCTAGATGCAAGGCTCAAAACAAGATGCAAACAAGCATGCAAGGGGGTAGATGACCCCCAACAGAAAAATGTCCTTAAACAATCTTCAAGAGGAGCTCAAAATAGGACTCTTTTCAGTTTATGTCAAAGCTCAAAAATGCTTGCAAGTAAGGCTAAGATATGAAGCAAAATAAGCCTTAAAAGAGGGATGGAGCATACAAGGGGGTAAATGACCTCTAACAGCAAAATGTCTTTAAACAAACTTCAAGAGGGGCTCAAAATAAGACACTTTTCAGTTCATGTCAAAGCTCGAAAATGCTTGCAAATAAGGCTAAACAATGAAGCAAAACAATGCCAAAATGGGGGAAATAGAGACTTACCCTTGTAGAGAAGACCTCCAGCAACTTCTGGACCAAGATGATGAGCCTTCAACCTCTGCAAATCAGTTCCAAGGTGCTTGGATGGATGGTGGAGGTGTTGTACTAGGAGGTGTAGTGTAATGGGTTCAAGAACAATGGAGTTTAGAGCTTGAAGAAGAGAGTTATGAAGGGAAATGTGTGTATGCCTCAGCCAAAAAGTTCTAACCCTTACAAATGGAGAGGAGACCCTCTCTTATAGAAGACAAAGGGCCAAGGCTTCTCTAAGAAGCTTCAACAAAGGGTCAAAACTTCTAAAAGAAGCTTAACCAAAAAGGTCAAGCTTCTTAAGGAAGCTCTTCTTAAGGAAGCTTTGGTCCTTTTGCTTAGCTTCTAGGAGAAGCTTGACCCTTTTGTCAAGCTTCTTGAGGAAGCTAGACCAAAGTGGTCAAGCTTCTCCTAGAAGCTAAGCAAAAGGACCAAAGCTTCCTTAAGAAGACAAACAACAGGGTTAAATCCCGGAGGATGGGGCAAATGCCTCCCAGCTGGCACAGCTGTATGCAACTCAGGAAGGCCAAAAAGGAGATGGCTGGCCGACCAGGTCAAGTGGTCGGCCGACCACTTGCCCTGGTCGGCCGACCAGGGGTCAAAAAGGTGGTCGGCCATACCAGATTGGTGGCCTCCCAGGTGAGTGCAACACAATGGTGGTATGGGAGACCAGAAAAAGTGACCCAGGAGAGAGGAAAACCAGCTTTCTGGCAAGGTTCAAAAGGGTCAGGAAGAAAAGTTAGTCGGCCTACCCATATTGGTGTCCTCCCAGGTGAGTATAAAACAATGGTGGTATGAGAGACCAGAAATTATGGCCCAAAAGTGAGGGAGACCAGCTTTCTAACAAGAAAATCGGGCGGCGAAGAGAAAAGTGGTCTCCAAGAAGAAAAGGTGGTCTCCCACCATACTACCACCTTCCTAACAATGAAAATAGAGTCCATGCCAAAAATGAACCCACACCGATGCAAAACGAAGGTTCAGGGGCCAAAACGCGCAGCCGGGTGCCCCGAAAACCGGCTGTTAGGCACCGGAGGTAGCGTGCGACCACAAAGGTGGTCTCCCGGGCCACAGTGTCCCTTAAGAGAGAGGAAACAAGGTGTGTGCCAAAAACCAAAGTAAACGGAGAAAGTTAAACGGTCTCGAACTGAGGCACACGGCCGACGGCTCCGAAAATCAGAATCTGGTCTCCAAACGGGAATAGTGGCCTACGACCACGAAACATAGCCTACGGCCACTGAGAGATGATCTTCGGGACCTCTCCCTCCCTTCGGGAAGAGAAAATAGAGAAAACAGGACCTGGTTCGCAAACCGAGGCAAAGCACAAAAGAGTCCTGAAGTCTGGAGGCAAGGCTCTCAGCCGAAACTCCGCAACCTCAAAACGAGCACAATATGCGTCATCACCGAGCGCTCAATTGGTGACGTCTCAGTCTTAAGGTCGGTCAAAAATGGGGTGTCTACAGAGTCACAGGAGTAAAGGGAAGAAGAAGAAAAAAATTGACTCTAACCCATCCAATCAAAAATTTAATTTATTATAACCACATTTTTTTGTCACATATATTTTAAAATGAATATACAATTGTGCCTACAGTGTCTAAGCACTGGTAGAGTTATATGGTGTGAAAAAAGTAATGGGAAAAGTTATTCTATTGAATCAATATAATCTAAATTTCTCTTCCACTCCCAAAATCACCTATCAAGAAGAAAAATTCCAATAAAAAGAAACTCAATAAATAAACTTCTAAAATGGGCCATTGTGAAGAAAAAAAAATGCTCACTTGTTAAATGGGTCGTTGTGCCATTGCTCTCCATTTCTTGAAACATTCACTAATAGACCCACACAACACTTCCATTCATTGTCTAACTTGAATTTTTCAAGTCTAATCAAAACAAACTAAAACATCTTGTTTTTGAAAAACAATAAAATCAAACATAAAGGCATTCTAAACAATGCTAATTTTTAAAATTACAGTAAAAATTATCACAATGATTATCATCAAAATTGTATGAAATTAAAAAAAAAAAAAATCAAGTACTCTCTCTTCTTGGTTCTTGCTTCTCTAGCGTCTCTAAACAAAAAAACATAAACTGCAACAAATAAAATGAAGCCTAGCTAGTAAAAATTTAAGATTCTTAATTTTCACAACATGTAAAATGAAGCCAAGTTAAACAATAGATAAGCAACAAATTATTGACAAAGGAAGGCAGGCCAATTACCTAATCAACCATTGTAGCAAACAAAGCCATAACAACTTTTTATGAGCTAATCAAACACACCTTCAAGCCAAGGCATATGTACCTGAAGCAAAAGGAAGAATAAAAAATATAAGCAAGCAAGCTTCATTATCCATTATCCATTATCTAAAATCAACTCCCTAAAAATTGCCCACTATTTATTATTAAAAATAAGATCCAACTCCTATTGATTGATTCACCAATTTGAATATACCTATATTTTTGTTAACCTTACCAAATATCCAAGGCATGTATCATTCACTATTTGGGGGGAATGTACAATAAACTATGATGGATTCACTCACTATTTTTGTGTGAGTGCGCGCGTGTGTGTGTGGGGGGGGGGGGGGAGGGGAATGTAGAATAAACTATAAGATAACTTTGATCAATTAGGACATTCACATTACCAGCACTAAGTGCATTCAAGCATGGTTAATCAAACTCTCTGTAGGAAAGGTTGTTTAGTCATTTACTTGGCTTGAAATGATGTCTATTCCTAACAAAGAAAAAATATACACATCATTGTAACTTAAGCCTAAACTTAGAAAACCTACATAGAAAAATTGCAAAAAAAATATTCCTTACTTATTAAGTGTTTGATAAAATGTTTCTATGGAATTTACACACAACAAATCCAGTTGATGGTATCTTCTCTCATATTTTTGTTTTCGGTTTGATTTTGTGGAGAAATGGGAATCGTCCCAATAATTTTTTAACTTGCTTTTGGCTAATGGGAATCATCTAACTACCAATATTATTCTTGTGGGTCTGTGTTGTGTTATTTTTTTGAATGGTTGTTACCAAAATCAAAGTAAATGGGTTTCGTGAAACCTAACCAACTCTTCATATATGTGTGTATATATTATCTGTAACAGGAAAAAAAAATATGTAAAAATTTGTAATCAATATATACGCACACAAAGAAAACATTACCCATAAAAGTGCAACCAACTCTTCAATTGATGATCTCTGTGGCTTCAAACAAAAAAAAAAACAAAAAAAATCTGTAATCAATATATATACACACAAAGAAAACCTTACAAAAAACCTTACAAATTTTTTTGGAGAACCTCATGAGGAATGAACAAATATAGTCAAGATTTTGGAGAATCTCACCGATTTGTTGCCGCGATGTCGTTCTACTTTAAGCATTTTTATTCATATATATGATTCTTCAAGCATACCATCCCTTTGTTATATTAATAGCAAGGCTAGCACCGATTATGGTGTTTTTAAGAATACCATAATTTGGTATTTTTAATGATGAAATATGATTAATAATTTGGTTATGGTATATATTAAGGGAGAAGGGTACCATAATTTGGTCCAAATCATATATATTAATAATCCCTTTGTTATATTAATAGCAAGGCTAGCACCGATCGGTGGGTCCAAATCGGTGCTAGCCTTGCTTTAATATATATGTAATTAAACCTTTAGGTACAGAAATACGCTAGAACAACATTTAAAATACCTATGATTATTAATACCGTATCTGCAAAATTGTGGAATTTATCAAAATTAGAACGGCATTTTAGGTGAATCAGTGGGCCAATCTCCATCATTGCAACATTAATTTGTAGCTCTGTTTTTGTTGCTTCAGTTCTGTTTTTGTGTTCTTCAAACTATGAGTCAACGATTAAAAAACAGTGATTGATCATTAGAATATATACAAAAACAGAGCTACAAATGGAATAAATGGGTTTCATTAAATTTAATGTTCTTCACTGTTTTCCTTCCATTCACTTGATTTTCCTATTATTCCATTTAAATAAGAAACTTAAATTTATACAAAAACAGAGCTACAAATGGAATAAATGGGTTCCTTTTTGTATATAGAATAAATGGGTTTCACTTGGTATTTCTTCACTGTTTTTCAATCACTGTTTCATACACATGATCAATCACTGTTTTATCAGGTGAAATCAGGTTTCCTTTTATTCACTGTTTTATAAGGAAAATTCACATGTTCTTCAAACCCACAAAATCAAGTGAAACCCATTTATACAGTGGACTATACATACATGTATATATACACTGGACTATACAAAATCAAGTGAAACCTATTTATACACTGGACTATCAAGTGAAACCCTTTTCAGGTTTCGGGTCTATATCACTACTCGATTCGTTGTCCAATGTAGCAGAGAACAATGTCTCTTTATCCGATTCAATATTCACCAGATCCTCTTAGCCTTAATACAAATGAAACCCATTTCAGACCCAAAACTTTCAAAAAATTTAAATTTAAATCCATTTAAGAAACAAAACTCAAAAATCAGAAACTCATTTAAGTTGGAAGATCAACCCACATGTCAGAAAATCAGAAACAACCATTTAAATAAGAAACTTAAATTTAAACTTTCAAAACTCATTTCTCATTTCAAGATCAACCCAACCAAACACCCACATCTCAGAAATCAGAAACAACCAAACCCACAAAAGTTGGAAGTTCTAGTTTACCTTGCAAGAGGAGAGAGCCAAAAGAGGAGGGTGAGAGAAGAGGCGGCAGTCGGTGGTGTCGTCGAGAGAGGATGACACAAAGAGGAGAGGTGGTTGGTGGTCGTCGGTATCGCAATGGTCTGTGGTCGTTGCATAGTAGAGAGAGAGAGAGAGAGAGAGAAAGAGAAAGAGAGAGTTCAAAAATTGAAATCAGAGAGAGAGAAGATGAGTACCTGTGACAGAGAGGAGAGAGAGATTTCCTTTAATTTACATTTTGGACCATGAGGGTGGGTGTCAATCTTCAATAGCGGCGATGAGCGGAACTCAATCAACGATGGGTTTGAATTGCAACAACGATGGGTTTGAAGGGAGCGAGTGCGAGTGCGAGTGCGAGGAGGGTAGGTGTCGATGAGCCAAGTTCGATATTCCCCTTCAATGGCGGCAATGAGCAAACGTGTAGAGAGGGCCAGATGTGTAGAGAGAGAACGTGTAAAGAGAGGCGTCTGTTTGGGCAGACGTGGGAGTGAGAGAGAGATGAGCGTTTGGGCGGGAATCAAACACATCTCAACCATTGATATTTATTAAAATGGATCTAAATCCTTGATTTAAAATGTATCTCTCATACATTTTAAGACATTTTCAAAAAGCCTCTTGCCTTATTATATAGATTTGGATATGAATATGTTATGCTATTAATTTTTTAATTTTTTATAAAAAAAAATATATAAAAATAAGAGAATAATATGATAATTTATAATAATATAATAATTTATAATTTTTTTTTAATTAAGGTTTCGTTTAGAATGTGGGTTGACTTTTTAGCTTTTTGATTTTTTACTTATTTTAATCTAAGGTCAAAAAGTCTCGTTTGTGATAAATTTTTAGCTTTTTTGAGTTTTGTAAGAAAAAAAAATGAAATAATTAAAATTTAAATATGATATTTTATCTTATTGAACCAAAAATCTTATTTTATCTTTTTTGTAACTATTTTAATCCCAACCCACCCCAATCCAACTTCCCAAATCAGTGCTAAAAGTGAAAAATTTCAAGCCTAAGCGAATTGTATTACTTTTTTGAGAAATATTTTATAGCTCGAAAAATTTCCCCCCGAAGCGCTCGAATTGATGAAACGACGTCGTTTTAATTTTGAAATTTTTTTTTCGCGTTTATATCTGAACAGAGGGAGAGAGAGAGAGAGAAACAGAGGAGAGAGAGAGAAAGAAAGAGAAGGAGAGAAGAGAGGGAAACAGAGAGAGAGAGAGACGGTGATGGAGGGTGCGAGCGACGGTGATGGAAGGTGCGACAGTGGACGCAACTGTGACTTTGCACCTTTGCGATTTCTGTTTTCTCTCTCTCTCTCTCTCTCTCTCTCTCTCTCTCTCTCTCTCTCTCTCTCTCTCTCTCTTTTTGGCTCAGAAGATGAAGATGATGTGTTGATGATGGTGATGGTGATGGTGATGAAGATGTTGTTGTTGTTGATTTTTTTTTTTTTTCCTAGTAGATACAAATCTGAAGGGGGGAAAAAAATGTTGGCTAATGATGATGTGATGAAGAAGATGTTGTTGATGATGATGATGTTCATCACCAGCGATCTCAGCGATCTTTTTCTTCTTCTCTTCTTCTTCTTCAGACAAACGAGAAGGGAAAAAAAAAAAAATCCCAAAACGATTTCGTTTTGGGATTTCAGGCCATTTGGGGGCTTCCAATTTCGAGTTACGTAGCGCAATTGTACTTTTTTAATAATACAATAATTACCGCTCATATCTTTTCTTCAAATTAAAAAGGGCATTCTCTTTGTAGAAAATTCTTTTTCAACAATACTTTATATAACTTTCTATTCTATATAAATATTTATTTGGTTATATTGAGTGAATTACTGTGTTAGGTTTTAATTTTTTGAATTTAATTTTTTTGTATTTTTTATTTTTAATGAATTTTTTTAAAATTTTAAGTAAATTTTTATTTTTATTTTTTTAGATATACCTTATTTAGATGTATTTAAAAAGTAAAATATTTATAAAAAATATTTTAAAAAATAAATAAATACACAAGAATATGAAAAATGTACTTAATTTTTATTTTTTATTTTTGATATTTAGTGAATTTTTTAAATATTTTTTTCACAAATATTATACTATTAAAGTGTATTCATGTTAGGCGTATCTAAAAAATAAAAATAAAAAATTGCTTAAAATATTAAAAAAAATCAGTGAAAACAAAAAACACAAAAAAAAAAAAAAATCAATTTTTTTTTGAAAAAGTAAATTCAAAAAACTCAAATCAAACACGCTTGAACATTTAAAAAAATTAATTATATAATTTGAATAAAATAAGAATTTTAAAAATTTAGGAAACTCCAGTGACTACATATAGAGGGGTGAGAATTTGGCAAATAACTCATTAACACGACTTGAATCATGCACGTAATTAGAGGGTTAGGATTAATTATTTTTTGATTCATACCTAAATATAACATGACGCGAAAACATGAATATTAAATGAGTTTATTTTTTGTTGAACACGCAAAATCCAAAATGAACACGTTTGGCCTACATGAAAATTCGTATCGACACGTTAATACGAACCACTCACATATAATTCGAATACAAGCTGAATTTAGTGACCATAACATTTTGAATAATGTATTCTCATTCGTTAGATTAAAATTTAAATCTATATATACCTAATGAAGAGTAATCCTAAATTAATGATAAATTGACTGTCGACTATTATTTAATAAATTATTTGCCTCTCCTCAAATTTTGAAGAACTCTTCAATCAAGTAAAAGTTATAAAAAAAATTATTTTTTAAAACTTGCAATGGTGAGTCAATGTGATTAAAAATTATAATATATTTTGTTAGTTTATTAATTATTTTTCTATTACAATTTTGTTTAATTTAGTTTTTTTTTAATATTTTTTGTGTTATAGTTAATATTCACTCTGTTTGATTTAGTTTTTAAAATTTACTCTCTAAATTTTTTATAATTTAAGTTACAATGATGTTGTTGGACCTGTCGAGCCACCACAGGTCCCACCTTAATAATATAAATGGTTTCTTTTTTAAATCATAATGTGTGGATATTTTTGAAAAAAAAAATAAAATAGGTTCATTTGATAATGGTAGCCATGTAGTTTTGACATTTATTTGTAAAAAAAAAAAATAATAAATATTATTTGAAAATTAAATCACCTATTTTTTTTTATGACAAATGTAATAAACTAATGTGTATATAATCATTAGATTGGCCTAATTTTTTTCATAGGTAATCGACACGTTATGGTTTAAAAAATAAATGATTTGAATGGACCTATAATGAACTCTAAGAATCCAAATAGTACTGTCCAATTCACTTTAAAACAATATTGTACTCTTCTTAAATTGACTCCAAAGAAAAGAAAAAATCCAAATATTCAAATTATGGAAAACCTATGGTGTGGTACCATATGCACCGTATCATAAATTGGCATAATTTTACTACAAAATTTCATAAAATCAACAGTAATCTCACCACAAATTAATGCAGTAAAAGATGTCGTAATTAAGTTACAAACTTTTGTGACATCAATTATAAAATTTTAGACATTTATTATGTTAATTTATGACCAGATAACATATTTTATTATTAATATTACAAAATTTTGTTATAAAATTATGTTAATTTATGATAGAGAGCATAGAGTGGACACCATAAGTTTTCTCTGAAATTATTGGTAGAGAGGTACGTGGCATATTTTCATCCTAGGAATTGAATGTTAAAAATACTTCTGAAATTTTAGAGATTTTTAGTTCAAGTTTCCTAATATTAAATTTTTAAAAAATAAAAAACATATAACATTTTCATAATAGTTAGGATTCTTCAATATTTTCATGGAGACAAATTTTCAACTTTTCACAGAAAAATTTCCACTCTTCAAAGAAAAAATTAATAGAGATATTTCAGCTTGTCACAAAGAAATTTATGACCATTTGAAATTTCTATGTGACACAAACTGAAATTTCTTTAATAATATTAGGACAAACGTCACTTTACCTCCCTGTTGTTTGGATTATGTGCAATTTACCCCCTAACATTTGAAAATGATCACATAACTCACTTGTAGTTTGTGGACTGAAGTACATCATTAGGTCTGTTAACAATTTAATGAAAAAAACTGAAATGCTCGTGTATTTTTGTCATTTATTTGGAAGATGAAGTACACTTTAACCCCTTTGTGCTTTATTTCATGCATGATTTAACCTCTTTACTTTGTTTCATGTACAATGTACACTCTTAAAATTTAAAAATGAGCATATAATCCCTTCATATCTGTCACATAGTCACGACCCAAACCTGCTCCTAAAAGTTTGGATCATAACCTGTCAGTAATCACTTAATTACTTATGGCCTCAAATGAACATACAGAATAATTATAATAATGGAGCCATAAGTAGAAACAAACAACAAATGAAGAAGCCCATTGAGCTGTGCCAATATGAGCAAAATTATATAGCTTACATAATAACACATTCACACATTTACATGTCCATGCAAAAACTATGTACCACAAGAAATTTTATACATATAGTTTACATAACCCAAGACCATAAGCAAAAGCAAAAGCAAAACAAATGTCATAGCATGATGTGAGTCAAAGGCAAAAGCTCCAACTTGGAAGCATGACTCGACAGGTTCGCAAAATAGCTCCTGAAGCTGACCTTAAGGTTGGGCTTCATGCTGCTGATCACCTACATGTGCATACATAATATAGAGTGAGCGAAACTCAATGAATAATAGCAGAGTAAAGAGAATCGAATGAATAATCTTGAATTAATAGAAAACATATTATGTGAACACCCTACTTTTCCAAATTTTATAATTCATAACAGTAACCATAATCCTTCATAACATTATCTATAGTCACATTTACGGAATGCCCTCGGGCCCAACATATCAAAACGGCCTCGGGCCCATCATATCAAAACAGCCTCGGGCCCAACATATCAAAACGACCTCGGGCCCATCATATCAAAACGGCATCGGGCCCAACAAATCAAAACGGAATGACTTTAAGTCCTTATTGCACATGTCATATAACGTTCACAAAACTCGTTCATTTCGATCAAAATACAATATCAAAATAAGTTATCGTATTTGGATCAAAATAATCAATTAACAACATATCTTTACAATGCTACTACTCACAATGCGTTTGGTCTTACAGCGTTGCCTCCGGCACACGACCTACACAAAACATGTCACATACAAATTCGATAAATCATTTGTTTCAATTTGTATAACTTTCTTTAATTTCTCTCTAATGTTTAATGCTAATCTTCTTTACATGTGAATCACGTACAAAGCATGTGCCAAAGATGTACTTTAAACAGCCCTAAATGTTCATGACTTAAATTAATGTTTTCTACAACAATTTCATATGTTTTTCATTGAAAATATCATGTTTACTTATTTGAGGTTTAAGGAAATAGCAAAAAGCGAAAGAAAACTAAGTTAGGGTAGGAAATGGCATGAAACAGTTAAAAGAAAATAAACAGTCTTCACTAATTTTATCATATCTATATGTGTACTTAGCATTTGGATGTAAGACTACCACCTTTAGAAACTAGACTTCCAGGGCTTGAATTTAGGCTCAAGAATCGCTTAAAACGGAGTCCGGATAAAGGAGATATGCCTTTTTGAAGTTAATAGGTATAAGCTAAAACAAGACTGGCATCACGTATGACCACTTTGACCGCTCGTGCGTATAGACACCCCATTTTTGACCGCCCGCAAGGCTCAAGCACTTTGCCCGGTACACTCAATGATGAAAGTGGTGTTGTGCGTGATTCGAGGTTTCAACGAAGGGGCCATGTTTAAGTTCTGAAACAATACCAAACCTCCTATATTTCAACTGATTATACCCAAGAAATCTATTTTTACACATTGTACTACCCTGTGCTGTGTTTGAAGCAGGAAAACAGGGGAACACATTGAGGCCCGGCCGTGCCTTATTGAGGGCCAACCGTGACTATTGATGGTCGGCCGTGCCTTAGTAGCGAGAAACACTGTTCTGGGCGGGAGCTTGCCAACTGTCCATTTTTGAAGATATTTATGACCCCTCTTGCTCAAATTCTATAAATACGACCATATATCTCTATTTTGAGGGTTGAAGAATTTCTAAAAAGCCTTTACACCGTCTTGAGAGCTCCTTCTTCTCATTCTTCTTATGCGAGTAACCCTTTGAGCAAGCCTATCACCTTGAACCTATATCCATACATCATATACACCTTCACACCTGAGCCTAGAAACCTTGGTTGAACCTTGACCACCATAATTCAAGCTTGAGAGTGTGTTGGGAGTTAGTTTGATTCATAAACAAAAGCTCACTTCTTTGAGAGGTATAAGCTTGTCATCCTCTCTTTTACTTCTTGTTCTATCTATTACTATCTAGCTCTTGTAGTTTTGTGTTGTTTGATTCTTTTCCAAGTGTTTAAGTTTGGGTTTGGAAAGCTACCAAAAGGGTAGAGAGAGTTAACACTCTTTCTTACACCTTTACCTATAGCTCAAACCCTTGCTTTTACACTCTTTTTCTTTGCTTTATAAATTGATTTTCAGAGTTAAAAAGAGGCTAAAAATCATGCTTTGAGGTTTCAAAAGTGGAGGGGTTAGCCACCCCTCATTGTTCTTACGTACTAGCTTTTTTTCTCTCTTTGTTGTTTGGCTTTGTAGGCTCTTTCATGCACTTTAAGCCACTGTTTTTCATCCATTAAGGGTTGTTTTAGAGCTGTCCTAGGTTGTTTAGATAGTTCATGCTTTCATTAGCTTGATTGTTGTTTAATAAGTTTGCATACATAGCTTGTTGAATATTGTTATAAGCTTTTCTTTAACTAACTTCCATGTTTAAGAACTTCATTTTAATAAATCAACTTGCAATTCATTTATTTCATTTGAGAGTTGTTTCAATCGGTTGACGGTTATTCAAAACGTGAACTAGCGATTTATGCTTAATGGCTTAATCTCTACGGAGGTTCATTGTCGACGGCGTAGTCTCTTTTTCATGTTGAGAATCACCTCTCATTTGACATATTTCTCAGTTAGTTGACATAATCTTTAGTGGACGTAACAATCATCTTGGACTTAATGGATTAAAGGATGGCAAAGACTAATGAATTTGGCTTAAAATAAACCAACCCACATCAAGAAAATGAGTTGTATTGCTTGGGTTTGGCCGAACATTATGCCAAATCTATTGTGTCAAAAGTTGTCTTACATCAATTCATGATGTTTTGATGAACCTTGAAGTATCTCTACCTCTCTCTTTGAGTTCACTCTATGATAGAAAAGAGGGGTGGTTGTAATTCCTTTCATTTATTGATTTTTGTCCAAATTGTATCAGAAATCATCAAACAATCAACTTGCTCATTGATGGGTTTGGAAACAATTCCAACCTTCTCTCGAGGCTTTTCTATGACAGAGAAGTGTGAGAGGGACAAACAGAGTTTAGAACAACTCTGTCTGCACCGTTTTCACTTCAGAGCACAAAACCGAATTTTGCATAAAATTAAGGCACGACTGACCTTCTTTAGGCCCGACCAGGCTTCATTGAGGGTCAGCTGGTCGTCAATGTTTGGTCAACAGTGTATTTTGCAGAAAACAGAGGGCAGTGGCTGAAGGTGAAACAGAGCAGGCCTAGGCAAACAGAGCTTTTCTTGGACACTAAGGATGCAACACTTGCGTATCCTTGTTTACATCATTATTGAATTATTAGTCTTGTTAATTATTAGTGTTGTAATTATCATTATTGTTTATTTGTAATTGTTATAGCTTAAGTAGATAGTTAGTTTACTTCTCATGATTATTTTTGTTGTAATAGAGTAGTTAGCTAATTAATTCTTCGCTTATTTATTCATTCGGTTTTGTAATAATTAGTTTAATTCAGACTTTCAGACTTTGATTCGCACTCTCTTGTACGAGGGCAAATATGTAATAAGTTGTATGTTTTCCAACCCCACGTCTTTCTCCCTTTTACTTACTTGCTTACGATGGTTAGTATAGGAACATCGTTTTTCAAATTAGCATTTTTATGCCTTGCATCCATTGTCTTGTATACATCCAAAGTTCGGCTCATCATGCTAATCTAATGTCAATTCGAATTCATTACTTGAATACGTGCTTTATCGCATGTCTTGAATGAAATCATATGCCATGCTCATAGCCAAGTGTATAAAATACATAATGTATGCGTTGCATTTAGTCATGTTGCATTAATTAGGAGCATGTACATTTTTCTAATTATTTTGCTTTGTTTTGGCTCGGAGTACTAGGTGAGCAATTTTGTGTTTTAGCATCTTGCATCGAATGTTTGTGTTACCATGTCAAAACATACTTCCATGAGACTAATTGCCTAAATGATATAACTGTTTGAATGCCTGTGGATGAAGGCTAGTTGCTTGAATTGAGATAGTTTGATTAATGTTCATTTTAAGCCCACTTTTTCAAGTGGCAAATTCATAAAACCATTTCAAATAAAACACAAAATCAAATGTTCTAATTCTTGCAAATTAGTCTATACTTGTGTGTGCGTCACATAGTAAAAAATAACTAATAATCGAAACAAGAGCATATAATGTAAATAAAAATCACATCATGATTAGTAGAGGCCGATCTTTGATCGGGCGAGTAGGGTGCTCAATTCATGACCTTCCTCTCTCGTACCTAAGTTCTCGAGCCAAGACACTTTGGTGATGACGAACTAATGGCTTTTGGCACAAGTCTTGGGTTTCTTAAATTTTCCAAAAATATTTAGGTGGCGACTCTGAAATCTGGCAAAGCAGTCTTTTTTTGACATTTGATTCAAACATCTATTTTCCAAAAGAATTGTCGAATTTGGACTCTTTTTGTGTTTTCATTGTTTCACATTGCACTTGTGAAATCAGATTCAAAATCATGGGAGTCCGAACTGTAGGGCTATTCGTCTTCCGAAATGAGCACGAAAAGCAAACTACAGTGCGGTAACTGGGCTGCTCGAGCGGTGGTTTAAGCAAAATGCAAACCTCTATTTTTCTTCATGTTCGTGCGGAGCCTGTGGCCGCTCGTGCTGTCTGGGCAAAATCAGACAGTTAGAAAATGGTTCAAAGTGTGAGTTGTCAAACCCAATTCCAAGTCAAGATCTCAAGTAATCTTCTTTTAAAACATGAAATACTAACCTTATACAAGTGTAATCACAACTCAAACACATCGATCTTGCTTAGAGTTCAAATCAAAGTCTCATCTTTTCATAGATTCATGAATTTCATATACAAGCTCCATATACATACAAACATGGTGAATCTTTTAACAAATCTTGGGTGTATAAACCATCTAGAGTCTATTTTATGGACTAATCATAAGAATGAACTCAAAACAAACAAAAATGAAGAGATTAGGGCTCAATTTCTTGCATTTAGTTCTAACTATTACATATCTCAAACCCTAACTTATAATTCTCAATTTCTTCTTGATTTCAAGCAAAATGTGAGATACATACAAAGATTCCAAGCAGATTATCATACCTTAATTCAAATCTAGGATTTGTCCCTTGAATCTCTTCCAAATCCCTAGCCTTTCCTCTTTCTCTCTCTCTCTAACTCACTCTTTAGAGCTCTCAACAAAAAAGATGAACACAAGAGCTAGAGATATATAAATTAGGCTAATTAAAACATTACGAATCGTAATTTTACAAAATTTCACCGTAGGCTCTAAAAATCATGCTGATCACAAATATGAAGTCAGTTTTGGTATATTGCGCCGCTAAGGCTTTCAATTTTCAGTTCAAGGTTCCAATTACAACAGATTTTCCTACATTCAATAGATATAAATCCAAAATCACATAATTCACATACTTTAACTTACAAATGCACATCAAACACATAAACACATGTATAATTAAGCATAATACGGGTTGGGTTATCACAGTCTTTCTCCCTTTAGGAAGTTTGGTCCTCCAAACTTAAGATACTCGAATAGGAAACAAATCATATGTCTCTTTCCCGTTACTTTTCCCTTCTCCTTTTTCTGAAGCAACTTTCTTACCCGTCGACGTTCTCATCACAGAAGTTCAACTCATCCTCAATGAATGGGTAATAACCCAAATTTATGATTTGTCCTAGTGCATATTGGTATCAAAAGCTATTCAATAGGTCTCAAAAACAACCTCATAACATTAAGCCACAAATCACATTAACCACGACACATTACTCTCATCTATCACATGGCTTAGATGCTTCTATTTAGATAACCATCTATTTGCTAATAATTCACATATCTCCAAATAACCCACATGGCTAGGAATGACAATGGATACCCTATCCAATGGGTATCCATGGAGACCCAACTCGAAATACATGGATTTTCTCGATTTTTCTTATCCGTTGGGTTGGGTAGATGGGAAAATTTAAATATCTGTCGGGGATGGGTCGGGATGGGTACCCGCCCATTTCTCCATGTGTTTTGACTACCTTGATTTTTGTTCGATAGATCACATTTCACCAATAAAAATCACAAGCTAAAATATCATACACTTGATTCATTACATACGTACAAAGATCAAGAATTGGAAACCAAAGATCAAGAATTGAGTCTCGACGATCAATACAACACAGTTGCGTTGGAATTGGAAAACAAAGATCAAGAATTGGAAACCCAACAAGAAACTGAATCATCATCTGAACTGAAGGTTGAAGAAGAAGACAAAGGGCCACAGCACGGAAAATCAACCAAGAAATTATCACAAATTCAATGGAGGCTGAGGGAACGATGGTGGAATCGAAGGAGGAGGCGACGAATGTTGAAGCTGTAATTGCAGATCATATGAATGTTAAGAGCGTTGAACAGAGTGGTGTTGTGGAGGAGGAATGAGAGAGAATGGAGGGTTTGGATAAGAATGATGATGCGAATATGGAAGATGATGATGATGCAATTGAAATTTGTATATTGTTTATAATGTAAGTTGTTTCTGGTGGTTGTAAAAAATTTAGAAAAAATAATCGGTCTATATTTCAATTAATTTGTTTATATTAGCAACAATTACTCAAAAAAAAAAAAAAAACTAGGTTGGGGAAAACCCAAACTCACTAGGGGATGGGTAGGATAGTCCCCATAAGGGATTGGAGATGGAGAATGGGGAAAATTTATAATAGGGGAATGGGGATGGGGAATTAATATCCGCCCCATTGCCCCTCATTGCCATCCCTAGTTGAAACCTAATCTTAAGAAAGTGTTATGTTCTTTGCTAGGGTGGATAGTGCAAAATCAGAAGAGTTTGAGATTGATCCTGTCCATTCCAGAGAGTAAAACACCACCAGTCACATAATGTGGGGTCCCATCAAAATCTACAAGATTGAAGATAGAGGACTGTGAACAGTTAAGAATCAAGTTGCTGCAGAGGATTCAAAAAAGAGTCATTCCTCTCCAAAAGTTTTCTCACAAGGGTGTGTAGTTAAAGTTCTGAGATTATATATATATCCTCTAAAATAAAGGCTTGCAAACAAACCCAACTAATACATATATCCTCTAAAATAAAGGTTTGCAAACAAACCCAACTTATACATATTTTGTTGTTTCAGCTAAAATGAAAAAGAATGGTAGTGATGTGTAAGTATAATAATAATCATAACTAAAGCAATAAAAAGAAAAGAATAAGAAGAATAAAAAAAGAACAAGTAGGTAAAATTAAGGAGAAGAAGATGCTGTGCTTACATTAAACTACCAAGCCATTACCGAAATAAGTTGAATTCTCAGCAACTAAGTAAGATTGGCATGAAATGGAAGAGATTTCCAAGGGAAATATTCCACTCTTTAGGGGACGGTCGCCATCAGTAACTCAAAACTTCAGGTAGTGAATACGAAGAGAGTCCTTGTTAAGTGGTCTAGGGACCACCTCCTCCTCCTGCTCCTCCTTAGGCCCCTCCTCTTCCTCATCAGTTATGGTTGTTGGCTTGGGATGCACTACTGAAAACCAAAATAAGTAGAACTTGTCACCACCTCGATGAGCGAAGCTTGGAGGAGGAAGAGGAGGACCAGTATCTTCAGGTAGATAAAATTGTCCATAGTCATGGAGCTTGAGCTTGCCCATGAACCATATCTTCTTCGCTGAAGCATACCCAATTAGGCGACGTTGACTGTATAGAGCTGAATACCAATACAATTTGCTGTCAACTGCCAATGCATGTCCCATTAAGTTATCTAGACCAAAGAAGCGGGTTTTGGGTATTTCAAACTATTCACTTACCCAAATTTTGTTACCAACATCGTAACTTTGGAGGACACTATCCTTAGGCCTACCTACAAGAATACATGACTTGGGAACATGTATAGCTACAGAGAATATACTACAAATCCTATCTGGAAAAGTTGGAGTTAAAGGAGGGTTTGGTAGAGACTCCCATTGATTTAGGGTCGGGTCAAAAGCCAAGGCCCATGGTGATAGTGGTGCTTCTAAAGAACCCAGGCAAAAAAATCTGCCAGCCAAAACCAAAGTGTGCACATGTGGACCTAAGGCATGAGCCAATTAAGGAAGAATCTCTAATTTCTAGGCCATAGGATTATTACCAAGGTCAATTCGAACCAGTTGATATTCCCTTTCCAAATCCTTATATTGCATAACAAATTGGTATAATGATGTGTTGTGAATCACCCAACTAGTACCATCTACCGTATGCAAATTTGCAGTTAATATGGGTTTAAGAAATTATTCAGAATCAGAATCCAAATCATACCCGTCTTTGTGGAAAGGAAGATGAGGGTTGTTGTGGAGAAATTGTTGATTGTCATTGTCGGAGACTTGAAAAGTGTACCAATGATACTGGACCCAGTCCGTTAGGCACATGTAGGCGAGTTTTGAAGAAGAAGAAGATGAAGTCGGTAATGGTGAGAGTGATGAGATTGAGGGTGGTGGTGGTCACTCAGTATACATAAATGGATCAAGAAAAAGAGGAGCAATTTCCATAACAAGTTGCAGATCGACTATCTTTTTCTCCTTATCGTCGTCAGAGGGAGGCAGAGGATTCATGTTACCACGACGCATTATCAACTTCTTCAACAAAAAAAAAAAGAAAAAAAAAAAAAAAAAAAAAAAACCTAAGATTCAGGAATTGCATCGCAGGTACGAAATAGTTGTTAATTTCTTTCACTTCACATTGTATATAGTAGCAAGTGCACAAGTAAAAAATAAAAATAAATACGCGTCTGGGTTTCTGTTTAATACAGATTTTGCTTAATGTGGGGTCCTATTAATATCTACTAGATTAAAGACAGAGGATTGTGAACAGTTAAGAATCAAGTTGCTTCAGAGGATTCAAAAAAGAGTCATTTCTCTATGGAAGTTTTCTCACAGGGGTGTGTAGTTAAAGTTCTAAGATTGTATATATATCCTCTAAAATAAAAGCTTGCAAACAAACCCAACTGATACATACTTTGTTGTTTCAGCTAAAATGAAAAAGAATGGCAGTGATGTATACATACAATAATAATCATAATTCAAGCAATAAAAAGAACGGAAGAAGAAGAATAAAAATGAACAAGTAGGTAAAATTAAGGAGAAGAAGATGATGTGCTTGCATTAAACCACTAAGCCATTACAGAAATAAGTTGAATTCTCCGCAACTAAGTAAGATTGGCATGAAATAGAAGAGATTTCCAAGGGAAATATTCCACTCTTTGGGGGACAGCTACCATCTGTAACTCGAAACTTCAGGCAGTGAATGCGAATAGAGTACATGTTAAGTGGTTCGGGGACCACCTCCTCCTCCTCATCCTCCTCTTACTTAGACACCTCGTCAGTTATGGTTGTTGGCTTCGGATGCACTACTGAAAACCAAAATAAGCAAAACATGTCACCACCTAGATGAACGAAGCTTGGATTAGGAGGAGGAACAGTATCTTCAGGTACGTAAAATTGTCCATAGTCATGGAGCTTGAGCTTGCCTATGAACCATATCTTCTTCGCTGAATCATACCCAATTAGGCGACGTTGACTGTATAAAGCTGAATACCATTACAACTTGCTGACAACTGCCAATGCATGTCCTATTAAGTCATCTGGACCAAAGAAGTAGGTTTTGGGTATTTTAAACTCTTCACTTACCCAAATTTTGTTATCAACATCATACTTTCAGAGGACACTATCCTTAGGCCAACCCACGAGATTACATGGCTTGGGAACATGTATAGCTACAGAGAATATATTATAAATCCCATATGGAAAAGGTGGAGTTGGAGAAGGGTTAGGTAGAGACTCCCATTGATTTAGCGTCAGGTCGAAAGCCAAGGCCCATGGTGATGGTGGTGGTTCTAAACTACCCAGACAATAAAACTTGCCAACCAAAACCAAAGTGTTCACATCTGGACCTAGGGCATGAGGAAATTGAGGAAAAATCTCTAATTTTTTGGCCATAGGATTATTACCAAGGTCAATTCGAACCAATTGATATTCCTTTTCGCGATCCTTACATTGAATAACCAATTGGTATAATGAAGTGTTGTGAATCACCCAGCTAGTACCATCTACCGTATGCAAATTTGCAGTTAATATGGGTTTAAGAAGTTGTTCAGAATCAGAATCCAAATAATACCCATCTTTGTGGAAAGGAAGACGAGGGTTGTTGTTGAAAAATTGTAGATTATCATCGTCGGAGACTTGAAAAGTGTACCAATGATACTAGACCTAGTCCGTTAGACACATGTAGGCGTGTTTTGAAGAAGAAGAAGAAGAAGAAGGCAGTAATGGTGAGAGTGATGAGATTAAGGGTGGTGGTGGTAATTCAGTATACATAAATGGATCGAGAAAAGGAGCAGCAATTTTTATAACAAGTTGCAGACCGACTCTCTTTTCCTCCTCCTCCTCGTCAGAGGAAGGCGGAGGATTCATGTTGCCACGATGCATCATCATCTTCTTCAAAAAAAAAAACCTAGGGTTAAGGAATTGCATCGCAGGTACGAAACAGCTGTTAATTTCTTTCACTTCGCATTTTATATAGTAGCAGGTGCACAAGCAAAAAATAAAAATAAATACGCGCCTGGGTTTCTTTTTAATACAGATTCTGCTTAATGTGGGGTCCCATTAATATCTACTAGATTGAAGACAAAGGATTGGGAACAGTTAAGAATCAAGTTGCTTTAGAGGATTCAAAAAAGAGTCATTTCTCTTTGGAAGTTTTCTCATAGGGGTGTGTAGTTAAAGTTCCAAGATTGTATATATATCCTCTAAAATAAAAGCTTGCAAACAAACCCAACTAATAAACACATTGTTGTTTCAGCTAAAATGAAAAAGAGTGGCAGTGATTTATACGTATAATAATAATCATAATTCAAGCAATAAAAAGAACGGAAGAAGAAGAATAAAAATGAACAAGTAGGTAAAATTAAGGAGAAGAAGATGATGTGCTTGCACTAAACAACCAAGCCATTACAGAAATAAGTTGAATTCTCAGCAACTAAGTAAGATTGGCATAAAATGGAAAAGATTTCCAAGGGAAATATAACACTCTTTGGGGGACAACAGTTATCTATAACTCGAAACTTCAGGCAGTGAATGCGAAGAGAGTACATGTTAAGTGGTCTGGGGACTACCTACTCCTCTTCCTCATCCTCGGACACCTCGTCAGTTATGGTCGTTGGCTTGGGATGCACTATTGAAAAGAAAAATAAACAGAACTTGTCACCACCTAGATGAACGAAGCTCAGAAGAAGAGGAGGACCAGTGTCTTTAGGTACGTAAAATTGTCCATAGTCATGGAGCTTGAGCTTGCCCATGAACCATATCTTCTTCGTTGAATCATACCCAATTAGGCAACCTTGACTGTATAGAGCTGAAATACCAATACAACTTGCTGTCAACTGCCAATGCATGTCCATTAAGTCATCTGGACCAAAGAAGCGGGTTTTGGGTAGTTCAAACTCTTCACTTACCCAAATTTTGTTACCAACATCGTACCTTCGAAGGACACTATCCTTAGGCTACCAACAAGAATACATGGCTTGGGAACATGTAATGGCTACAGAGAATATACTACAAATCCTATCTAGAAAAGGTGGAGTTAAAGGAGGGTTAGGTAGAGACTCCCATTGATTTAGGGTCGGGTCGAAAACCAAGGCCCATGGTGATAGTGGTGCTTCTAAAGAACCCAGGCAAAAAAACTTGCCAGCCAAAACCAAAGTGTGCACATGTCGACCTAAGGCATGAGCCAATTGAGGAAGAATCTCTAATTTCTAAGCCATAGGATTATTACCAAGGTCAATTCGAACCAATTGATATTCCCTTTCCAAATCCTTTATATTGCATAACAAATTGGTTGATGATGTGTTGTGAATCACCCAACTAGTACCATCTACCGTATACAAATTTGTAGTTAATATGGGTTTAAGAAATTATTCATAATCAGAATCCAAATCATACCCATCTTTGTGGAAAGGAAGACGAGGGTTGTTGTGGAGAAATTGTTGATTGTCATTGTCGGAGACTTGAAATGCGTACCAATGATACTAGACCCAGTCCTTTAGACACATGTAGGCGAGTTTTGAAGAAGATGAAGAAGAAGGCAGTAATGGTGAGAGTGATGAGATTGAGGGTGATGGTGGTGATTCAATATACATAAATAGATTAAGAAAAGGAGGAGCAATTTCCATAACAATTTGCAGACCGGCTCTTTTTTTCTTCTCATCGTTGTCGGAGGGAGGCAGAGGATTCATGTTGCCATGATACATCATCATCTTCAAAAAATAAAAAAACCTAGGGTTCAGGAATTGCATTGCAGGTACGAAATAGTTGTTAATTTCTTTCAATTCGCATTGTATATAGTAGAGGGTGCACGAGTAAAAAATAAAAAAAAAATACGCACCTGGTTTCTTTTTAATACAGATTCTGCTTAATGTGGGGGTCCCATTAATATCTACTAGATTGAAGACAAAGGATTGTGAACAGTAAAGAATCAAGTTGCTTCAAAGGATTAAAAAAAGAATCATTTCTCTCTGGAAGTTTTCTCACAGGGGTGTGTAGTTAAAGTTCCAAGATTGTATATATATCCTCTAAAATAAAAGCTTGCAAACAAACCCAACTAATACATACTTTGTTGTTTCAGCTAATACACTTCGCATTGTATATATATCCTCTCCAAGGGCTCTGTATCAATGTCAGACACGGACACGCGTCGGACACGGGGTGGACATGTGTCCAACACGCACCAGAGAGTGTCCTAATTTTTTTTTTTTTTTGAAGTCGGACACATTCCAACACTTGCAGGACACATTTGGGGGTCAATTTCAGAATTTATAAAACATCTTTGGGGTTGATTCGTAAAAAAACAAAAATAGAACCATATTTTCCCTAAATCGAGTCAAGAACAGAAGAGAAAGAGAGAACAAAAGAGAAAGAGAGACCTGGTCGATTTTCGGTGGTCGCTCGTCGCTCATCGTTCCTCGCTCCTCGTCCGTCACTCCTCGCTCGTAGCTCATTGTCTAAGGTACACCTTCACTAATCTTCTTCGTCCTCCTTCTGCTTCGTTCTTCTTCTGGTTCGATTTTCGATCTTCTTCATCTCAATCGATGTCTCTCTCTCTCTCTCTCTGTCTCAGTCACCCTCTCTCTATCTTATTTTATTTTTTTCTTTTCTTTTATTTTTTCGTTTATATGCTGATAGTCTCTCTCTGTCTTCTTTCTTTTTTTTACTAATTTCATTTTATATTTTCTTTTTTCTCTCTGTGCCTCTCATTTCAGTATATACTTTTTTTTATATTAGTTTTGTTAATTTTAATAATGTGTGTTTATTAATTTTATTATAGGAACAAATTTTTAATTCTAAAACAATGGCTACTATAGGTGGTAGTTATAATGATATACTTGATGATGATTTTGACAAGAACAAACCATTGTGGAAGTATATAACTAGTTAGCAAAACCTGGGGAAGGAGGAGGAAATTGCCAATTACAATGTAATTTTTGTAATAATACTTTCAAAAGTTCATATACAAGAGTAAGGGCACACCTATTAAAACTCCCAAGAAAGGAAATTGGTGCTTGTAAGAAAGTTACAAGTCAAAAACTTTCACAACTGCAAAATGAGAATGATGCTGCTAAATTGAGAATTAAAAATGCTCATCCCAAAAATGTACCATTGCCTCCTTCTAGTGTATCAGTGGGAGGTAGTTATGCTTATGAATCAAATAAGATGAGAACATGTGCAAGTGGGAGTGAGAGTGTGAGTGGGAGTGGGCCTGGCAGTGCTATTGAGAAAGCATTCAACATGAAGGATAGAGAGCAATTACATTTTGAAATTGCTAGGATGTTCTACTCGGAGAGGGGGTACCATTTAATCTTGCAAGAAATCCTTACTATATTACGCTCTTACACATTTGCTGCAAATCATAATATTCCTGGATATTTACCTCCCGGTTATAATTTGTTACGAACCACGTTACTTCAAAATGAGAGGGCAAATATTGATAGATTGTTGCAACCAATTAAGGGCACATGGAAGGAAAAAGGGTGTGAGCATTGTTAGTGATGGTTGGAGTGATTCTCAAAGGAGGCCTCTCGATTAATTTTATGGCAGTGAGTGAAAGTGGGCCTATGTTCATTAAGGCAGTTGATTGTTCTGGAGAAACTAAAGACAAATATTTTATTACAAATTTGATGAAAGAAGTGATTAATGAGGTTGGGCAAGTAATGTTGTTCAAGTCATCACGGATAATGCTCCTAATTGTAAGGCAGCCGGACAACTCATTGAAGCTCAATTCCCTCATATTCTATGAACTCCTTGTGTGGTGCACACATTAAATCTAACTTTGAAAATATTTGTGCTGCAAAGAATATTGAGAGGAATGAAGTCACATATGAAGAGTGTAGTTGGATTAGTGATATTGACGGAGATGGTTTGATGATTAAGAATTTTATCTCTAATCACTCAATGCGATTGGCTATGTACAATGAATTTGTGTCATTGAAGTTGTAATCGATTGCCGAAACATGATTTGCCTCCACAATTGTAATGCTGAAGAGGTTGAAGCTTATAAAACGTGGTCTTCAAGTAATGGTAATTAGTGACAAGTGAATTGCTATAGAGAGCATGATGGTAGGACGGCAAAATTTGTAAAAAAAAAGATTTTGGATGATGTGTGGTGGACTACATTGATTATATTCTTTCTTTCAGGGGTCCTATATATGGCATGCTTAGGGCTTGTGATACAGACAAACCTTGCCTTCACTTAGTGTATGATATGTGGGACACAATGATAGAGAAAGTGAAGATGACAATATATAGGCATGAAGGGAAAAGAATAGATGAGGAATCTACATTTTACAATGTGGTGCATCAAATTCTCGTGGATTGTTGGATAAAAACTGTTAGGTTTTTGCTATTGGACAATCCCGTTTGACAAACTCTTTTCAGTTGTAACTTATTCGCTTGTTTATTTAAGTGATGCTATGAGTATTTAGATGCGAATCTAACCCGAATTGTGCCTATGTAGAGGAGTTTGTGCTTTATTCTATCATGTTTACCACTTCGTTGACTATGTCGGGGATCGAGTTGCCCGGTCAACTCGCGGGGGTCCAGGGGGCAGCGCCCCATGGCGGGTCTGGGGCAGCACCCAAGTGGGGTTAAGGGGGCAGCGCCCCTGAAGCCAGAAGCAAAAATCCAATCAAAGTTGCTTGTCCGCTCAAGCGGCCATTTGTGCGCTCGAGCGGAGAATCTTTGGTTCCAAAAGTTTGAACTATCTGCAAAAGTAATGGAAGTTGTGTTTTTACGCTCGAGTGGAACTTCCTGCGCTCTAGCGTCAGTCTGCTCAAGCGGCCATTCTTGTGCTCGAGCGGAGATCGTGGATCTGTTTACTATAAGTATGCGGTTCAGTTAGATTTTAGGATTACGGCTGCCAGATCTTCTTCTTGGATATTAAGGTTTTCCTCTGGAGGTTCTTTGTTAGTTTCTTTGATGTTTGTTTGAGTTTAACTCATGGTTTAAGAAGAATACATCAAAGGATTGTTTGTTTCATTCAATACAAAAGAAAGAGTTGTTCTTCGGTGGATTCCGTAGAACTTGAGCCTGAAGCTTTGGTGGATTTCGGAGTGGCTCATCATCGTGATTCGACACCGGCGTTGTGGATTCAACGTTGGGCAAGACAATTCCAAGGTGAAAACGGGGCTGGAAGAGGCACATAAGGGTCGGTTCGATTCGGGCGTGAATTCGCTAGGTAATTGAGAGTACACTTGTGTAATTCCTTTACGTCTTCTTAGTGAATTGTTTTGTAGCTTTTGCCCATGGTTTTTTATCACAATTGGAGGCGCTCCAATTGTGGTTTTTCCACGTTAAATCATTGTGTCGATTTGTTTTTGATTGTTTGATTAGGATTTGCGATTTACCCGTTAAAATTGATACATAATCACAAATCAATATCTAGGGGATTTTTAGATTTTTCAATAAAAACAATACTCCTCTCCATTGTATGGCCACATTCATTGAATCCAAAGTATCACATTTAAATTTGTTTTAGATATTTCATTTTAATCGACTTATCTAGTCTTTCTTGAAATAATTATTTTTTCCTATTTTGTATTGTAGGTATTATAGTAATGAGTGGCTCCATGAGAATCAAAATAGAGTTCCTCCACATAGAGATGAAGAGGTGACATGTGAGAGGAACAAGTGTTTTAAGAGGTATTTTGAAGATATCACAGAGCAAACCAAGGTGATAACTGAGTTTGGAAATTTTTTGAGTTATGTTAAAGCATTCTTAGAGTATGATTCCATTCATAATAGGTGGCACATGGATCCTTATACTTGGTGGTGTTCATATGGTACATATGCACCATCTCTTCAAAAACTAGCTTTGAGATTACTTGTGCAACCCGCCTCTTCATCTTGTTGTGAGAGAAATTGGAGTACTTTTAGTCCTTTATTCACTCAGTGAGAAGGAACAAAATGGTCCCTCAACGAGCGGAGGACTTGGTGTTCATTCATAGCAATCTTCGTTTTTTATCAAGGAGGAGCTCCCAATACTTGCAAGGAGAGACAAAAATGTGAGACATTGCTGGAGATAACTTTGACTCACTTGATGATATTGAAATGCTTGGGATAGCTAACCTCTCACTTGATGAACCGGCAATAGAGGCGGTCCTATTTACAGATGAAGGAGAAGATGGAGGCGGTGGTGAAGATGTTATAATAGTTTCCTCTACTTAGGTTTACATTTTTTGATATTTATGGATTTTGTAATAAATGATAGTTGTTGGTACATTGGATAATTTTATATTTTGTGGTTTGATTTTCATGCATTTTGTAACAAATGATGATTGGTAGTTTCGAATGACATGTTATATATTGATAGAATGCAATTTTATGTTACTTGTGAATGATATATATGATGTTAAATCAATTAAATGTTTATTTTTTATAATTTTAATAGTGTTATTTTGTATTTTTTATTAACTTTTAATATTTTTAAAATAATTTTATGATATATAATAAATAAAATTAATTATATATATTGAACGTATCCCCAGGATGTCATGTCCCCCATTTTTTGAAAATTTGCATGTCCGCATGTCACGTGTCTGTGTCCGTGCTTCATAGCTAACAGCAAACAATCCCCAGACACACCTATAATAGACCACTAAAGCCTAAACAAAACAAACACCTTGAAAAGATCCCAAATCAGCAGAAGTTCCTTGTAACAGCAATTGTCCTAACTCAAAGTAACTGGACCCCATTGTAGACCACCTTCTAGAGCCTCCCGAGATTCACTTATTCAGCAAAAATGAGTCGAGAAAAGGTTGTGGGTCTTAAGCAATTTGAAACAGCAATGAACATAGACAAATGAGAAAATCAACAATCAACCTACAAGTTCAACTCCAAACACCATTAGAAAAGCCTCGAAAATGCCACAATTCAATACCGAAGCAACCACAATCCAAAGATGAGTCAAGAAAGAGCAGTGGTACTTCCCCAAACCAAACCAGAAGGTCTACAATCAATGATCAAAATTCAAACACCAATTCCACATCGGCCACAACTCATTTGTAGACCTTCCGGAGCCTCCCAAGGTGCAATTTTTAAGCAAAGATGAGTTAAAAAAAAGGTCGTGAGAAAACAAGCACCAATCATGCTACCAATCTCACTATTAGCAAGAAAACAAGCACCCAAAACTCCTACTAGCAACATCAACTACAAAGAAACCAATAAATACAAAATTGATACAAAGGTTAAATTTGTAATGTTTTCATAGATCCAAAGCATGTGAGACAACTGACTATAAAGCACCTAATTAGGGAAACCACTTGCCTACTCTAGCATAAGTTTTTAAACATGCCTACCAAAACAGTGTTGTATGACTAGAACAAAAAAAGGCAACCACTTCCTCATTCCAGGTATAATTTTTTGATCATGCATCATTATGCATTGTGGACACTCAAAACAAAAGTTATACGAAATATTAATTAAAATCATTTTATTTGCCTCGCCACCAGAAAAGTTCTTTAGAGATAAAAATCAACCATTCAAAAGCATAGTCTGTTGTACAAAGTGTACGGCAGCGAGAATACATAGATAACTAGTTTATAAAAGTTTGGGTTCAAATGAGCTTTCTTCGTTTTATATAGTTTTTCATCTCTTTAATGAATGGCTAGTATTAACTTGATTCAACAATTATCATTAGTATTCCAGAATACACTTTTCGTTATTTCACTATATTATAGAATTTTCTAAATTATTCTACCACATTTACGTTCTAGATTTCTTTAGAATTTTACCTTTCAAATAGTTGTAGGAAGTTCTAAAGTCTTCCAAATTTCTCTGCAACCTTTTAGAGTCTTCTAAATTCTCCCAACATTGTAGAATAATATAAAAAGACTTTAGAGAGTCTGAACCTCAGCATTAAAATGGGACAACTGGTGGACTCGGAACCAAACAACATGGTCCAAAAAAATAAAAAATAAAAAATATTTATATATGACTTCTTTAGTTGTTTCCTAACAAATATATTGTTGGTATATTTATTAGGGAAACTGTTGAGTATATACTCATATTATTTCTTGTACATGTTATGTATTTTTGTGATAAATATTACATAAATTTTTTTATAAAATTAAGAAAATGTATAGTTTAAAAATGAAATTACATATTTAACGTAATGTTAACCATTTTTGTAGTAACGTTACACATTTTTTTATCAAGACATTTTTTAACCACAAATTGTGTAACATTACAACCAAAATTCGACACTTCAATTCTAATCCAAAAATTATTATAACTCTATTAAAAAATTACATAACATCAAGGCCCGCCTTGAGGCAAGGCCACCAAGACAACCGCCTCGGGCCCCCGAATTTTGTGTAAAAAGTAGGGCCCCAAATGATTTAGTTCATATGTTAAGTTTGATTCATTAAAATGAAATAATTATTCTATCACAATGTTTATTTTCACGTTTGATTCACTAAAAAAATGATGAAAAAATATTACAAATAAAATCATCATTGTGATATAGTCATTCTATAGAGAGAATGAAAAATGACCATTTCATTTTATTCAATTTCATTTCAATAAACCAAATATTATATTACTATATCGGTAGTTTAAAAATAAAATTTTACTGATTTTTTATTATAAAATAATTAAAGTGGTGAATTATTTAATAATAATAAATGATTATTTGCTAGATATATAGATTATTTATAAAATATTGTTGACTATATCAGCTACATTTGCCTTGAGAAATAATGTTTTACGCTAAAATTGATCAAATTTTACATTCAATCAGTTTCTTCATAAAAAAAAATTTAAATAAATTAATAACATTACTCATCGGAAATGTCCAAAATCTATTTCAAATTATAATTATTGTAAAAAACAAGTTACAATTGAATTATTCACTAATATAATATTTACAAATTAAATTTATCACCTAATATTTTAAATAATTTCCGTGCACAATATAGGTAAAAAATTAATAATTTTAATATTTATATATGCAAGCAAATTTTGTATTGGTATAAGCCAAAAAAACTAAATAAATATATATATTTTTAATAATGTATAAAAGCCCCATTTTTAAACTTTGCCTTGGCCCCCATAAAGTGAGGACCAACCTTACATAACATTTGTTTGAAAATACATAACATGTATAAGATAAATGTGTAACAAGGTGAGTCCCTATTAATATTGCGAGGCGTCGTGCTTTGCACAATAGCCTATGCCCATGGTTCAACCCACTTGAATCCTTCCCAAATGGACTTGAGTTGAGATCAAGTGCCGACAAACCAAACGGTGGAAAGTACGCTTTTATGGTTCAAAGCTGTTCCCAAAAAAGCAAAGTTCTCAACTTTTACCTAAGCATTACAGAGGCAAAGTAGGTTTTTCTGTATTCTGATAGACAAATAAAAAAACCTTACCATCCCCAACTGTACACTTGCATACTTGATTCAGAAAATGCAATTGTATGATCAGCTCCACAAGTAACGGATACCATTTCATGACCATGTAATGCACTTAGTCAAGTAGGAAAAAGTTGATCTTCAGCATCACCATGACGTAGCTGATCTTCCTCTTGCTGCCCCCAAGACAAAACAACATTTCCAGCTGTAAAATATCTACAAAGTCAGTTTGTCTCCTTAATGCAAAATTTTACTAATGAAATTTATATATGTTGGAAATGGTTATTAATTCTGGGTAAAACCAGAATTTTATCCTAAGTTTGGTCTAATTTTTAGGTGGGCCCCGTGCATCGATTTACACGGGTCAAAGTGGTAACGCGTTCTATGTCGCGTTATGATTCACGTGGTATATTTGGTTGCTTAAAACCATTACCGAGTGAATAGGAAATTGAAGCCAAAGTGTGCTCCATGGAAATGGAGTTTTGGTGAAAATTCCTTATTGCTTGAAAAGGCTTGTCCCACATTGATTTGGTGGGAGGTTTTGAAAGGGTTTATAAGGCTTGGGTTTGGTACTTGGGGTGTGCCCCAAGGGGTACCCAAGTGTTTTAGAGGGAAAGGTTATGGGCAAAATGGGCTAGACCCATTGGACTAAAAAATCACCACATGCGCGCGCCGCCGGTCGGGCGGGCTGGGCTGGGCTGGGCGCGGGTGCATGGTGTGTGGTTGGGCTTGTTCGGCCCAATACTAATCTTTTTGGGCCAAAAACATTTGAATTTAATCCAGAATTCAAATTAAACTGGGTTTGGAATTTCTGTTCATCCAAACGAGGCCCTTCCCGTTTTTAAACAGAATTAAACTGGTTTGGCATTTTGGTTCATCCAAACAGGGCCCTTCCCGTTTTTGTCTGTTTGAATAGTTAACCAACAGATTCAAATCTGTTGAAATTCAAACCCAACAGGTTTCATACCTGTTCAATTCAAATCCTACAGCCACCTTAACATCTATAAATAGACCAGCCTCCCATTTGGATTTTTACACACCAATTTTCGTATTCCATCTCTGCTTTAAATCTCTGCCATATTGCTGCATTTTATTTTTCTGAAAGAAAGAGTGTAAACACTTAGTGTGTTCGACGAACAATTAAATTGTAGTGCTGCATTTAATTGTTGATAAGATCATTTCATCCTGGGAGATAGACGTCCAAGTTCTGAAAGCACCGTGGAGAGGACGAATCTGTCTTAAGGACACAGTGTTAAACACTGGACTTGATCAGAAAGTTATTCGAAGAATTTAACCAAGTAAGTTGATTAAATTATATTCTGTTTTTATTTGTTTATTAAAATCAGATTTTAATTTTGTTTTTGTAACAAAATAAAATCTGTTTTTATTTGTTTTATTTTTTTTATTTTGAATTTGATTTTTGTAATCAAACAAGTTCTCTCCTTTTCTTTATTTCTTTAAATTCTAATTGTTGTTTTGTACACAATAGAATTAAATTCTAATTGTTGTTTTGTACACAATAGAATTAAATCGTTTAAATATAGTGAAGATTGTCCTACAATCTTAAGACAGATTCCTTTTTTGGTATCTTCATTATATTTAATTTTCTGTTTTTCAAAATAATATTCTGGTTGGAAAAACAAATAGTGATTTATGCTATTTGACAGATAGTAGTAATATACTGTCTCTTTTCTTTGACAATATACTAGTAGTAATATACTGGTGTCATTAACAATTTCAGAATATTATTTGGTGTTACAGAAAATTATTTTGGTATTTTATTTTTCTAGTTTTAGTAACAAGGAAAAAAAAAATTATTTTATGTTATAATTTATTTTCTGGTTTTAGTAACTAGAAAATTAATTTGTGTTTTAATTTTTTCTGATTTTTGTAATCAGAGATTATGGCTACTACAACTGAAACTGCATCTGGCAGTGGTACTCCTGTTGTTACACCAACATCGGTCCCTATTCAGAACCATGTTCATGTACCAATCAATCATGGAGAAAAACCGGAAAAATTTAATGGGACCGAGTTTAAGAGATGGCAGCAGAAGATGCTGTTCTATCTTACAACTCTTAATTTGGCCCGGTTTCTCCATGAAGAGGCTCCAGCACTTAAAGAGGGTGAAAGTGATCGGCAAGTTGTTGCCGCAGTAGATGCTTGGAAACATTCAGATTTCCTGTGCAGAAACTACATCCTCAATGGCCTTGACAACATGCTGTATAATGTATACAGTCCTCTGAAGTCAGCAAAAGAATTGTGGGATTCTTTGGAGAAGAAATACAAGACAGAGGATGCCGGCACAAAGAAATTTGTCGTCGGTAAATTTCTGGATTTTGTAATGGTTGACTCCCAAACGGTAATATCTCAAGTTCAAAGTTTTCAGATAATTTTGCATGATATTCATTCAGAAGGTATGTCTCTTAGCGAGTCTTTCCAAGTCGCTGCTTTGGTGGAAAAGTTACCACCGGCTTGGAAAGATTTCAAAAATTATTTAAAACATAAACGCAAAGAGATGACCATGGATGAGTTAATTGTAAGATTAAGAATTGAGGAAGATAACCGAAAGGCTGAAAAGAGGAATGGGAAAAATCCCATTGAGTCCAAGGCTAATGTGGTTGAACAAGTTCAAAAACCACATAACAAAAAGAGGAAGTTTACTGGAGATGGTCCTAAACAAGGCAACAACAATGGCAACAAGAAGTTCAAAGGAAAATGCTATAACTGTGGCAAGACTGGACATCGAGCTTCTGACTGCCGCCGCCCTAAGAAGGTTCATGGAAGTACAAGTAAGAAGACCACCAATCAAGCCAATGTAACAGAATTGGATTACATCTCTGATGGAGTGAATGACATCAACCTCTCTGCTGTGGTGTCTGAGGTTAACTTGGTTGGAAATCCCAAAGAGTGGTGGTTGACACTGGAGCAACTCGTCACATATGTGCGGACAAGAAGATGTTCACTACCTACAATGAGGCTACAAATGGTGAACAACTCTTCATGGGAAATTCTTCAACTTCTACTGTGGCTGGACAAGGGAAAGTGATCTTAAAGATGACCTCAGGGAAAGAACTGACCCTCAACAACGTACTGCATGTACCTGACATCCGGAAGAATTTAGTTTCTGGTTCTTTGTTAAGTAAAAATGGTTTTAGGCTTGTCTTTGAGTCTGATAAATTTGTATTAACAAAGAGTGGTATGTATGTTGGTAAGGGATACATGAGTGATGGTCTCTTTAAATTGAATGTAATGACTGTTGTACCAAAAGTTGCTATGAATGAGAATAACACATCTTTTGTTTATATTCTTGAGTCAAATTTATGGCATGGTAGATTAGGACATGTAAATTATGATGCTTTGCGTAGATTAATTGGTTTGGATTATATACCAAAGTTTGAAATTAATCCTAATCATAAATGTGAAGTTTGTGTAGAAGCGAAACTAACTAAGGCTCCTTTTAAATCAGTTGAAAGGAAAACTGAACCTCTAGAATTAATTCATACTGATGTATGTGATCTTAAATTTATTCAAACTAGAGGAGGCAAAAAGTATTTCATAACATTTATCGATGATTGCACAAGGTATTGTTATGTATATTTACTTAGAAGTAAAGATGAAGCCTTAGAAATGTTTAAACTCTACAAAACAGAAGTTGAAAATCAACTTGGTAAAACCATTAAAATGGTTAGAAGTGATAGGGGTGGTGAATATGATGCACCATTAAATGAATTTTGTGCACAATATGGCATTATTCACCAAACTACAGCCCCTTATTCTCCACAGCAAAATGGAATTGCTGAAAGGAAGAATAGAACCCTAAAAGAAATGATGAATGCCATGTTACTAAGTTCAGGCTTACCACAGAACTTGTGGGGGGAAGCAATATTGTCTGCTAATTATGTTCTTAATAGAATACCCCACAAGAAAACCAAAAGCATTCCTTATGAATTATGGAAAGATCGACCACCTTCCTACAAATACTTGAAAGCGTGGGGGTGTTTGGCAAAAGTTGAAGTTCCTGTTCCTAAAAAGACTAAGATTGGACCAAAAACAGTAGATTGTGTGTTTATTGGTTATGCTCAGAATAGTAGTGCATATCGGTTTCTGACTTATAAATCAGAAATACCAGATATAAATGTGAACACTATTATAGAGTCAAGGAATGCTGTGTTTTTTGAACATGTCTTTCCTTACAAGAAAGGACAGGAATTAAGTTCACAGAAAAGAACTTATGATTGTACACAAAGTCAAGAGACTAATGACAATCAAACACAAGAGACTAGTAATGGTCTCAACCAACAGGATTTAACTGATGATGAACCAAGAAGAAGTAAGAGAGCGAGAACATCAAAATCCTTTGGTCCAGATTTTCTGACATACTTGTTAGAAAATGAACCTCAAAGCTTTAAGGCAGCAATGACAGGTCCTGAAGCACCTTTGTGGAAAGAGGCTGTTAATAATGAAATTGAATCCATTATGCAAAATCATACTTGGGAATTGGTGGATCTTCCACCAGGTTCTAAACCTCTTGGATATAAATGGATATTCAAGAGAAAAATGAAAGCAGATGGTTCAATTGACAAGTATAAAGCAAGACTTGTAGTTAAAGGTTACAGACAAAAGGAAGGTCTGGACTATTTTGACACATATTCCCCTGTGACAAGAATAACATCCATTCGCATGCTTATTGCTATAGCAGCGTTGTTTAATTTAGAAATACATCAAATGGATGTTAAAACAGCTTTCTTAAACGGTGATCTAAATGAAGAGATCTATATGGAACAACCCGAAGGGTTTGTTGTATCATGGCAAGAAAAGAAAGTTTGTCGACTTGTAAAATCCCTTTATGGATTAAAACAAGCACCTAAGCAATGGCATGAAAAATTTGATCATGCAATGCTTACTAATGGGTTTAAGATAAACGAATGTGACAAATGTGTCTATGTTAAAAACACTGACCAAGGCTATGTCATAGTTTGTCTTTATGTGGATGACATGCTTATCATTGGAAGCAGTCAAAACATGATCAAATCAACTAAGCAAATGCTTAACAAAAGATTTGATATGAAAGATATGGGGGTCGCAGATGTTATATTAGGAATGAAAATAACTAAAACATCTGACGGATATGCATTATCTCAATCTCATTATATTGAGAAAATTCTTGATAAATTTATCAAGGATGATTTGAATTTAGCTAGAACACCTGTAGACATCAGTCTTTATTTATCGAAAAATAAAGGTGATGCAGTGTCTCAGTTAAAATACTCCCAAATCATTGGAAGCCTAATGTACTTAATGAATTGTACTCGTCCTGATATAGCTTATGCTATCAGTAAATTGAGTAGGTACACTAGTAACCCTGGAAAAGACCATTGGAAAGCGATCATTCGAGTTCTTAGATATCTAAGATTCACTCGTGATCATGGTTTGAACTTTACTCGATATCCAGCAGTACTCGAAGGTTTTTGTGATGCCAATTGGATATCGGATACTAAAGATTCAAAATCCACTAGTGGATATGTCTTTACTCTAGGAGGCGCTGCTGTTTCTTGGAAGTCCACGAAACAAACTTGCATCGCACGATCCACAATGGAATCTGAGTTCATTGCTTTAGACAAAGCAGGTGAAGAAGCAGAGTGGCTTCGTCACTTCTTAGAAGATATTCCAATGTGGCCAAAACCTGTGCCAGCTATTTGCATTCACTGTGATAGTCAATCTGCAATAGGTAGGGCACAGAATCACATGTATAACGGTAAGTCACGACATATTCGTCGTCGACATAATACCGTACGACAATTGTTGTCAAACGGAATAATCTCAATAGATTATATAAAATCTAAAGAGAATATTGCGGATCCGTTAACAAAAGGTTTGACAAAAGAGCTAGTGTATAGTTCATCTAAGGGGATGGGATTAAAGCCTATTACATAAGAGTCGTCATAATGGTAACCCTACTTATATGACTGGAGATCCCAAGAACTAAGTTCAAAGGGACAACTAAGTTATGTATGGCTCGCCAGAAATCACCAAGGGATTCAAATTCCCTACCCATTCCTATGGTGAGAGTGATATCTGCAACATATGTTGTATGCAGGGGCATAAGGATAAGCTTTGCTTTTAATGATTACTTATATCTTGATTAAGGCATAAAATCAAGATGAGTATAAGGAGATACTCACAATAAGAATCACCTATATAAGTGTTGAACTGGGGCCGGTTCTATGAGAATGAAAGAGGCTACATTCTCTAGAAACACTAATGAAAACCAGGTGCGTTCAAGGCCAAAATGAACACAACAGTGAGAACCACGATGTGTTAGAAAATATTTTGTGTGAAATCTATTGTCTTGGCTTACACAAACGGCTGAACAATTCAAGGCATCGCGTCCATTGGTTAGCCAGTAAGTCCGATAGGTTATCACTAGGGAAGGTTCAAGGCCGAAAACTACCTATCCTGATGCAAGATATTTTCGACTTATACTCTTTCGATAAATCTGCATTTTGTTGCATTTCCGTTGTCATCAAATTCCATTCATGTGGGGGATTGTTGGAAATGGTTATTAATTCTGGGTAAAACCAGAATTTTATCCTAAGTTTGGTCTAATTTTTAGGTGGGCCCCGTGCATCGATTTACACGGGTCAAAATGGTAACGCGTTCTATGCCGTGTTATGATTCACGTGGTATATTTGGTTGCTTAAAACCATTACCGAGTGAATAGGAAATTGAAGCCAAAGTGTGCTCCATGGAAATGGAGTTTTGGTGAAAATTCCTTATTGCTTGAAAAGGCTTGTCCCACATTGATTTGGTGGGAGGTTTTGAAAGGGTTTATAAGGCTTGGGTTTGGTACTTGGGGTGTGCCCCAAGGGGTACCCAAGTGTTTTAGAGGGAGAGGTTATGGGCAAAATGGGCTAGACCCATTGGACTAAAAAATCACCACACGCGCGCGCGCCGCCGCCGCCGTCCGTCCGGTCGGGCGGGCTGGGCTGGGCCTGGGCTTGGGCGCGGGTGCGTGGTGTGTGGTTGGGCTTGTTCGGCCCAATACTAATCTTTTTGGGCCAAAAACATTTGAATTTAATCCAGAATTCAAATTAAACTGGGTTTGGAATTTCTGTTCATCCAAACGAGGCCCTTCCCCTTTTTAAACAGAATTAAACTGGTTTGGCATTTTGGTTCATCCAAACAGGGCCCTTCCCGTTTTTGTCTGTTTGAATAGTTAACCAACAGATTCAAATCTGTTGAAATTCAAACCCAACAGGTTTCATACCTGTTCAATTCAAATCCTACAGCCACCTTAACATCTATAAATAGACCAGCCTCCCATTTGGATTTTTACACACCAATTTTCGTATTCCATCTCTGCTTTAAATCTCTGCCATATTGCTGCATTTTATTTTTCTGAAAGAAAGAGTGTAAACACTTAGTGTGTTCGACGAACAATTAAATTGTAGTGCTGCATTTAATTGTTGATAAGATCATTTCATCCTGGGAGATAGACGTCCAAGTTCTGAAAGCACCGTGGAGAGGACGAATCTGTCTTAAGGACACAGTGTTAAACGCTGGACTTGATCAGAAAGTTATTCGAAGAATTTAACCAAGTAAGTTGATTAAATTATATTCTGTTTTTATTTGTTTATTAAAATCAGATTTTAATTTTGTTTTTGTAACAAAATAAAATCTGTTTTTATTTGTTTTATTTTTTTTATTTTGAGTTTGATTTTTGTAATCAAACAAGTTCTCTCCTTTTCTTTATTTCTTTAAATTCTAATTGTTGTTTTGTACACAATAGAATTAAATTCTAATTGTTGTTTTGTACACAATAGAATTAAATCGTTTAAATATAGTGAAGATTGTCCTACAATATAGCCACAAGTTACATACAAGGATAAACCAAGCTGAAAAGCTTTAAGATAAACAAAGTAAATAAACAATAAAATATTTTGAGGTGCAGATAATCCATTTTGAATTGTGATTTTTGTGGGAAGTGAATTTGGGTAATTTTGGGTTGATTTGGGATGTGTATTGTGATCTGGTGACCTTTTAATGTTTACTACAAATTAGGTTGTAAGCCTTTGAGGCAAATCAATTATTGGCTCTGTTTCGTAGGACTTATTTCCAGCTTATTTCAGCTTTTAGCTTAATTTAAGCTATTTTAATGTGTTTGATTCAGCTTAACAATACAGCTTATAGCTTTTTGTAAGTCAAAAATCAACTTATTCTTTGAATGGGGGAAGAGAAGCTTAATTTATAAGTCAAAAATCAGCTTATGTTCACAGCTATAAGTTATAAGTTTTTAAGCTATAAGCTATAATCACTTTCCCACAGCTCTACCAAACGGGGCCAATGAGTGATAAAACTCGGATAAATTTTTTTTGTATAATATTATGATTTTTTGTGTGTTTTTTGTTCATTCCATATGCTTCCCTATAGCATTGATCAGGAATAATAAAGATTAGAAAGTGTTTTATAGCAAATGAAAAGAGAGAATAGTAAAGATGAGGAAGTGTTTTTCGGAAAATGAAAACAAAAAAACAGAGAACGATACTAACTTGGTTTGAACTTTTCCTTGTTTTGTTTTCCAAAAAAAAAACGAAGAAAATGAAAAATAAAAGCACTAATCTTTTGATGGTTTGTGTATCTGGTGTTCCAAGCTTTGAATATGTACTAAAATTTGCGATATTAGTTGCTTCTGCATTCATGTTCCTCTATTTTCTTTTGAATCCAAGGTTGTAAAATCTGTGGCAATTGTAACAAGATGGGATTTGAAAGCTGCTAATGAATCATAAATAAATAAGAACGAATCCATGTGTAGAATTCATATAGATCAAATTACCTGATATAAATCTTTCAATGATTTTACCAAGTGGTATTCTTTATCCATTGAACGCTTTGCGTCGTCAAGCCATTTTGTGAATCGATTGACAAATTCATCCATTGTAATCATCTTGTCATCAACAAATAGTGTAAGAGATAGCCTGAAATAGCTTAAAAGTCAATATGTTTTTTTGCAGAAAATTATGAACTTGACACATAGAAACATCACAAAATCAAGTATCTACATGTATAGGATTGGACCTACACATGATAATTATTGTGCACAAAATCAGCTAGTAAAGCATAGGAAAAAAATAATAAAAAGAAGAGTTGATAACACCAAATAACATAAAACATTACTATACACATAGGGAAGAAGAACAAAACATCTATAGATAAACAATATTAACAATGTTACAAAGTTAGGACGATCCACTACTCTGATTTGCATTAAAAGCAACTTGATCGTGATATTTATCCGAAAGACGTTGATATTCCATCTCTAACTCTTCTTTGACAATGTTGTCAAAATGAATAAGCAATTTCAAAGGTGGAGATTGAGAAAGAATATCATGAAGCAAATTGATTGAGGACTTATGCATGTTAAGTCGGCGAAGAAGTTCAAAGACTTCATCCTTAAGCTGAGTGAAATCACCCACTGGTTCACTTGTAACAGACGATTCAAATAGAGTAGGCTCACAATATTGAGGTTGAATAGATGACATCCTAAAAAGTTGGGATGAACAATGAACACCAGCAAGCATTTTCCATGACATTGAAATCCAGCTATAGGTGATGAATGAGCTTTCATTTCGACTGCCATCAATAGGTTCATCCCATAGTAGAAATCAACAAACAAAAGGAAATTTAAATTCAATTTGAAGATTCTACAACAAACATAAAAGGGCATATAATCTAACTGAAAATAGAGCAAATAGAATTACAAATGTAAGATATAACATGAGGAAACAATGGGAAGTAAGATAGATGAATTAAGCTCTGATACTCAAAGTTACTGAAAGGGCAAACATAGACCCCTCTTACTTTGTATAAAAAATAAACCCTTATAAAAGAAAACATAGTTATGAGACAGTGCTGAAACATGATTTCAGGTAGTAAGATTGAAAGGTAAATTATATGGCTCTTACTTTACGCCCTCAAAAAGAAAGTGGATAAACAATTATAGCTCTTATTTCATCTCCCATGTGTTTCAAGAAGGAAAGTGAATATAAAATTTTATTGGCAATAATGAAAGAAGGGAGGATATGACTCTAGATGGAGCTGTATGTTGGAAAAAAATTCATTGAGTTGACTCCAAGTAGACATGTTTAAATTAATTAAATTGAGTTTTTCTGGGAATCTCTTGTTCTCTTATTTGCAGCAGCTACATTCTAAATTCCAGGGAATTTCTCCCATGTTCAATATAATTGGACTCATATCATGCTCTTTATTCAACTGGCAAGCTCACTCTCTTGATTTTCAGTGTTATTTAAAGGCAAACGCATAAGAAATAAATCAGTGGAATGCAAATAATTCATCGCTACTTAATAAAAGCAAAAAGTAAAGCAACGAAGCTACATATGACTATTAATTTAAAATGGTCTTCAAAATGTAAGTAAAACACAACGCAGAAGAAGAAAGTAGAAGATTGAATGTGAGAAAATTAAGGAATCATGATAGATTTTTTAATGGATACACTAAAGTGAATAACAATAAATGCATGAATGTGTAGTGGATTCTGAATAGACCATAAAACAAAATAAAAACTCACTCCCAAATTTGTTTTCCAAATGATGGTGATGAGTTGGCAAAATAAGGGAATGCTCTGGTATGGAAGACTGGTTTTTGAGAATGCATTTCGTTAAGGTGGTTGCATCAGCTGCTCATGAGATGTGTTGCATTTTTCCAAATGTTGTGATTGTGATGTTGGTCACTAACTACTTAATTTATGATATTACGGCACTCTCATTGGCCTGTTAAAACAATTTGGTGATGATTACAATTTTCACTTAGGCCATGTTTGATTTACAAGACTAATAGTGAGGTATTAATAATCCTATCAAATTAGTGTGGTATTCACTATCCCACCCCTACCCCATTACTAATAATCCTTCATATTTGTTGGATTAATAATCCTAAATCAAAATGTCAAAACAAACATAGGATAATTGGGCCCACGGATTAATAATCTCAATCTCATGCTTTAATCTTTCCAATCAAACATGCCCTTAGTGTATTAAGAAGAAGTTACTAAAATTGGGAAAGTATTTGTAGAGGGTAAATCTTATTTTTTTTATTTATTTTTTTTTTATTTTAAGTCTTTGGTTCAGAAAATAGAAGACAAAAATGAAGCATGAAAATTAAAGGTGAAGGGTAAAATTAAGAATTGAAAATTAAAGAAAGTAAGAAGTACTTCTACGTTTAACATAAGCAAACACAAAGCATTTATAACATATAAGGAATTAACAAGAACTTTTGTTAAAAAATTTAGGTCAATTCTAGAAGAGTTCTAAAGAGAGAGAAGTTCTTTCTATTCTCAATGTTTGAAAGTTTGATCATTTGGAAAAATTAAAAGCAAATTAAATAGAAAGTAAATGTAATACTTAGTTGTTGTGTGATGAGGTTTAAAAAAAAGTAGATGATAGCAGATTTTGTATAAGTACATTTTTGCGACGTGATAGGAAGTGCGAAAGAGAATTTCAAGCTTACAACTAGAAAGGATTATCTTCTCTCTAAGAGTAAAAAAAAGAAAAAAGAACAATTAATGAGTAGACAAACAACATAAGAAACTATCACCTCTTGCATAAAATTAATAAGCTAAACAAAAGTCAAAATATTTCTCTCTTAAGAAATTGAATTCATACAAAGTGATCACATATCAAAGAATGATTTATAATGATTATTATACATCAGATAGAGAGCAAGATTCTACAAATGTTCTCTGTGAGGCTGTGGAGATACACCATGCTTCCCTATTGGTTGTGGGTAGTCATGGTTATGGAGCTATAAAAGGGTGTGGGATCCATCTTATCCCCAACACACAAGTGAAATTTAGATATTGCAAAAATTTATTGGAATTCATTGTGAAAGCACAAGGTTCAATTCATAATTGGAACATTGGTATATGTTTTACTTAAAAAATAATAATTATTATTTGAAAACATTGCCTGGTCAAAAGTGTTTACAGGTGGCTTAGGACTATAGAATGCAATTATTAAAGAGTTGTTGTCTAAACTTATTTTAGGGGACAAATTCTCTATTCTATGATCTGGTAAAAAGCTTCTCACTTGGACATACAAGGATGGTTAGAGAGGGGATGGAGCATGAAAGATGGACCCAATAATGTTCTTAATTACATCATGTATAAGCCTCTTTTGATTTTAGGAAAGACAATTGTAGTGATCACAGAATAATCTACATTTATAAGCTCTATTAACATCGATTCTAAAGAGCTGGTGAGTCATAGAACACTGCTGCTCATTAACAACCTAGGAGGTCCAGCTTGAGTGTGAGGTTGGCCAGGCCAAGAAATGAGAATTCAAGAGCTCCTAATAAGCGTTGCCTTAGCTACTTATGAATAACCTGAGACATTTACAGCCCTACGCCTTGTACATGAAGCTCCATAGGATTTGTATGTTGAACTATCTTTCATAATCAATATATGTTCATTTAAGTGACTCAACATATCCTTCATTATATTTCTTGCAACCACAAGCTTTGACAAATTACAAAAATCACGTCTAGCAACGACTCCATAACATCAATGAAAATAAGCAAGTTCTAGAAAGTGAAGTGTTTGACAAAACATTGAACGAGAATAGTATTGAAAATTTGAGACTAATAATTCATGCCAAATCCAAGAGAGGTGTGTTGTGTGTGTGTAAACCGGTCAAATACTTAAGCTGACCCATGGACCTCCCTATCATTATTGCGATTAGTTTGCGATGGAGTCACAAGTAAAGTAAAAGTTTCATACCAAGGAATGCTTGCGGGCTTACAAGTAATGCACTTTTCTATAAACTGTGTTGAAGCCATTTTTGCACCATTTAAGGTAATCTAATTATCAGAAAAATTGGTGCACAATATAGTATTTATACCAGTTTCGGTTAAAGAACATAATCTCCAAGTTGCAGATTCTCTAAGAAGAGCTCTTAGTTTTGCACGATATAGCACGTGCCCATGAATTGATGTAATATGTAATTTGGAAGAATGTGATTATAAACCTTGTGAAATTCATAATATAGATCAAAATGTATAAATAAAATAGAAGCTATAACATTGCACATAATAGAGGTCAAGAACAAGAAGTCCTTCAAAATAGTGATGCAAATATTTTAGATCTTCAAGTTTTTTCTTTTCTTTTCAAGTATCAATACCAAAATCTCTTGAATTTGTTTTTCTTGAGGAGATCTGTGTGTGTAGACAGTAATCCTGGAAAACCTTCAAATTTAAATTTTAGTCCAATGGTCATTTTATTCCTACCAAAACCTAACCATTAAACAAGGATACATAACAATAAACAGGAAAACAAAAGAGAAGAAAATGAAGGACCACTTCATATTTATCAAGAATGCAAGCAATTTTTTTTTCAGTTTTTGCTATTGCGCCAAATGTTTCCACCAGCAATAATGGCCACTATCAACACTGGCTAGAATATTGGATATGCAGATGAGATATTGGCATTAATAAAATATAAGCTAAGAAGTTTAAGATACAACTATGTGAACAGGAGAGAAAAGGTCCACTGCTGGTCATACATGCTAGCAGAAGGAAGCCAACAACAGGTTCTAGTTTTAGTATCCCATTTGATGTTGGTTAGCACTCACTTCAACATGAAAGAAGTGATGCACTTTCTTATCTCTACTAATGTTATGGTTTAGTACTAAAACCTTAACAATACAATACAAATTGCTTCATAATCTAATAAAAACTTTTAGGTTATGTTTGATTGGACGTACTGGATTAAATGAGATTAACATTTTATAAATTCCTCTGGATTGTGTATCACATCCCAATGTTTGGATTGTTTCAAGATTATGAGAGATTGAGAAAATCTATCAAATTTTCAATTTAACTAATTAATCTGAACACTTTCTTAGTCTGAACATCTTCTATTATGGGGAATAATATGTCTGGATGAATTACTAGTCTAGATTCCAATTTTCTTAGCCAAACATCAGATTATGCATTTTGTTGGATTATTAATCTACTCTCAAGGTCATGTCCACCAAACAAACATGGGCCTCGGTGTCTACTTAGAAAATTCAACACATATCAAGTGGAAGGTAAATTACTTGTCAATTTGACAATATCAAGCATTTTAGCTTCACTGCAATCATGCAGTACTATAAAGAAAAAACAGTACATTGTCCTTCTAGTGGACCAAAGGCCTTATGGAACACACCTGGAGATGTAAATGTGTGCACATGAGGATCGAAGATCCAACCTTAAGATCACATCTATGTCTTGATTAGAAAACTTTAGGCAGTATTATTAGCAACTAATGTCTAACTGTCTTTGGACTTGGATTTTATTAGGCAATCCCTCTTTTCTTGAACATCATTACCTGGTAAATGACATTTAGCAAAGACATTTAAAATTTCAAAATTATAAAACAAAGAATGAGGAAGAGTGTCAAAACTCATAACTAAAAAGTTAAGCCATTACCAATTGTCAAGCTGTGCAGAACAGTATATAAGTTGAGTATAAGAGGATCAAATATGATTTATTTTTGTGAATTGGTAAATATAGGCCGCAACAGACATGAAGTGACACTAATTTTCATAACCAATGTAGAAAATATACCCCCCCAAAGTAACTGTTCAATCCATTTTAACAGGAACTACTTGGAAAATAATAAATTAGTTCAGTCAAATTCAATATGATTGCATGGTTTTTTTTTTTTTTTTTTTTTTTGGACGAAAAAAAATTACTGATTGTAAGAATTAAGTCTCAAGAATTAAGGACCGATTTACCAAAATAAGTTTTTATGTGTAACTTAGTCCATATAAAGAATTAAAGTCAAAAGTTCTTTTTATGAACTCAATATTTATAGTCATTTATTACACAACCTATATAGCATGTGACTTGAGTATATGTATTCCTTGAAATCCCCAAATTCATTACGGATTTCTTACATCTCAAAATTCAGGGGTTGCATTAGGATTTACAAATTTTTCTCACAAAATTTGCTCCCTTAAAAAAGGACTGTTTTGCATGAGTCAAATTCTCCTAATCCTCTTGGCATCTTGGTTCTAACAAATCCTAAACTAATTAAATCTATCATCAATTCACCAACTATTGAAAATGTAATTTGAAATTTTACAAGTAGGAATACTTTATGAAGTCAATGTTTCAACACAAACACTAAAGAATACTTTGAAAGAGTTCTAAAGAGGTGGTAAGCTTACTTTCATTTCATGTGAGCTAGCTAAAGTCAGAAGGGCAGAGCAAAGGAAAAACTATAACCCAGAAAATAGACAAGAAAGAATTCGTATTAATATGGAGGACAAAAGTTGGGGGAAAAAAACTCAGCAATTACGAAAAAGAATGGTACCATTGCATGTTCAAGAAATTATGAAATCCCAAAATAATTTCATAAATTTTACCACCAATTTCAAATTTGCTTTTTTTCAAATTAACACTAAATTGTTATTTCCCCCAAGGGAAACAAGCAATAACTTCTCAGATAAGTCATAAACTGACTGACAAACCAAACCATTTCAATCATAGAGGACATTTAAAAATCAAACCATTCCTTTTTTCCTTTTTTACTTTTTTTTGGTAGGTAAGTCATATATAAACAAACAAGAATTAAATCACTGACTGGTGACACTTCAATCATTCCCCACCCGCCAACCTAGATGCAGTCAGTGCATCTCAAGGTTTTGTTTATCTCTGAAGTTAAATGCAAGTTGCCCTACTGAAGGAATCATGTGAAGGTGCAAAGTAAAGCTTCAGCCAGTTCTGGTTGGAAATTTGTGAAGAGATTTGGAAAGGAAAAAAAAAAAAAAGCAGGTGAAATGCAAATAAAATATAGCTAAGTTTCTCTAGTTTTACTAACTTTTTACTCACATTTCACTTAGTTCAATTAACATCCATCATCTTGGCTGATTTGTGTATCCTAATTGTTAGCTGAACAATAGGGAAAATTTCCCCATCCACCACCAGAAAACACCCCATCCACCATGGCTGTGAAAAGCCATAAAAAAATCTCTAGAGAGAGAAGCTCTCAACTCTAGACTAGATAGAGAACCCTTTTTGTCAGGTCTCTTCTTTCCAAAATCAAACCATTTCAGAACAGAATTCAAAACTATTTCACTCATCAGATTAGAGAAGAATCAGATTTCAGAAAAATAGAGAGAGAAATGGAATAAGTTTTGTTACCTGTGATGATGGTGGCCCGGAGCGAGAGCTGTTCGACATCCTCAATCGCCGTTGAGAGAGAGGGGCTGTGAGAGTTTGAGATACCGACAGAGAATTCTGAGAGAATAGATTGAGAAAGGGCTTGGCTTCTGTCCAGTCCTTAATCGGACTGGACCGTGCCGTTGGACCCGTGAAGGCCCACCACGGATCTTGTTTTGATAATCTGAACCGTCAATATGTAGAATTCATCGAGTATTATAAGCTTATAAAAAATCACATTAATCGGATATCGGTAGTTATATGATCAAATTAGTTTTGTATAAAAAAAAATGAACAGTAAATAAATTAACGGTTGACAAAAATCTGATTTGATCACATAACTACTGATATCTGATTAACGTGATTTTTTACAGGATTATAGTACTCGACGAGTTCTACACATTGAACGGTTCAGATTATCAAAATGGGACCTATGATGAACCCACAGGAGTTGAACAGCACGGTCCAATCCGATTAAGGACTGGACAGAAGCCAACGCCATACAGAGACGCAGTTCTCTCACTCACCAAAAACTGTAGCAAAAGGTCACGTGCTGATTCTCACAAATTACCGTACAAGAGCTATGAACGGTGAGTAATGATTGACCGCCTACAGTCACAACCTAGAAGGCTCCTACAAATAGAATCCAGATCCTCCGTCGCACTACTCTGCGGCGCTTTCCTATCGCCCTCCAAAACGACGCCGTTTTGGAGGGTGTTTTTTTTTTTTTTGCCCCTTTTTCCTTTTCTTCTTCTCCTTCTTCTTTCTTTCATTCCAACACTGCTATGTCTCTCTCTCTCACTGATAACTCTCTCTCTCTCTCTCTCTCTCTTAACACTAGTGCATCTTTGCTTTTTATATTTACTGAAATTATATTAATATTCTGCAAAGCATGTGGGCACAAAAACTGCAGTTCAGATTAGGAGCCATGCTCAAAAATTCCTCCCGTGATAGCCATCTTCTTCCCTCTTTCTCTCTGTTTCTGAGTTTTTTTTTTTTTTTTTTCCATGAAAAGTTGCCCCAAAACGGCCAAGAAAAAAAAGAAAAAAAAAATTACCAACACAGCAACCATCTCCTTAATTCAAAGTAGTTTTTTGGGTTTTTTTCTTGGATCTGTATCTAAGATAATATATACATATACATCTCCGATTTTTGAACCTCAGATTTTTTTTTTTTTTTTTTTTTGAACCTCATGTTCAAGTGTTATTGATCTAATTTTTTATTACATATTCAATACATATTCTGTATATTTCATGTTCAATACATATTCTGTATTGATCTATTTTATTTTATTATTATTTTTTTTTTTTTTTTTTTGATCTAATGTTCAAGTGTTTGTATAATTTTTGAACCTCAGATTTTTTTTTTTTTTTTTTTTTTTTGAACCTCATGTTCAAGTGTTCTGTATTGATCTAATTTTTTTTTTATTAATTTTTTTTTTTATCTAATGTTCAAGTGTTTGTATTGTTGTTCAAAAATCTGAGATGTATGTATACATCTAGAAATGTACCACAATCAATCTCTCTCTCTCTCTCTCTCTCTCTCTCTGTTCATGTTCTGGGTTTTTTTTCCATCTTCTTCTTGTTCCTTTCCATCATCTTCTTGGGTTTAAAAGTGAACACAGAGTATGATCTAATTTTTTGGATTTTTTCTTGGATCTGTATGTAAGATAATATATACCTACCCAAAATTTCAATCAAAAATTTTTCAATCAAAAATTTTCCTCCTGTGTTCGACACCATTAATAGGTTCTTCCCTCTGTTCTTCTTTTTTCCATTTTCTTAGCTCCTCTTACAACTGGAACTGCGGATGAGCAACCAAGGAAGTCCACATCTCCAAATTTGTCTGTTTCAGAACATGAAAATCAATCTCCAACTTCAGTATTTTCTGCAATCGGTTTAGAAATTCTGGGCACAACAGATTCAAATACACCAAATGATAGCCACTCGCCAGTTTCATCGCCCGCTGTTGCCAACAATGGCAGCTTCTTACATTCTAAACCCAATTCATCTCCAGAAGAATCTGGATCCCCATTAGTGGTTCAGTTTCCTTCAATTTCCTCTGGTTTCTGTTTTGCAGAAGAAGAAGAGGAGTCTGGTTTTCTTCACAAACCAAACAGAGACTGAAGTGAAGAGAAAGAAGAAAAAGAAAAGAAAAAAAAAAAAAAACCCCTCCAAAACGACGTCGTTTTGGAGGGCGATAGGAAAGAGCCGCAGAATAGTGCGACCGAGGATCTGGGTTCCCTACAAATATGAATGACTCATGGCCTGTGTGGTAGAGTTGTGGGAAAGTGCTTATAGCTTATGCCTTAACAGCTTATAACTTATTAGCTTATTCTTAAAGCATCTCCTGCCCCACTCAAAGAGTAAGCTGATTTCTGACTTCCAAAAAGCTATAAGCTATAAGTTATAAGCTATAAGTTAAACCAAACACATCAAAATAGCTTAAATTAAGCTGAAAGCTGAAATAAGCTGTAATTAAGCTCTGCCAAACAGGCACATAACCTGGTGCGTTTGTTGCGAAGGGGTAGGGGGTAAGGTTGGATTATTAATCCGAATTTATTGTTTTTTTTTTTTTTTTTGGTTCTCAATTAATAATTTTTTTAGATTATTAGTTCCACAAATATGGGATTATTTTATCTTATAGGGGGTTGGATAAAAATTATGGAATTGGTATTTTATGAGATTATTTTGTAAAATATCTATTTTACCCTATATGCTATTACTTAACAAATAATTAAAAAATAATAAAATAGTCTTTTGAACATTTATAAATTATTTTTTTAGTGTTGTTAATTTAAAATTATATATTAAATAAAAAATTTAAATTATAAATTATAAATTTAATTTAATTAAAAATAATAAATTATAAATTATTGTCTTATAAATTAAATTTTTTTAGTGTTGTTAAAAAACTAAATTTACATATTAAATTAAATTATTTTTTTAGTGTTGTTAATTTAAAATTATATATTAAATAAAAAATATAAATTATAAATTAAATTTATTTAAAAATAATAAATTTATTGTTATAATACATTTATTTAAAAATAATAAATTAAATTTATAATTAAATTTATTTAAATTATAAATTATGGCCTTATAAATTAAATTTTTTTAGTGTTGTTGAAAATTTAATTTATGTATTAAATAAAATTATTTTTTATTGTCGTTAATTTAAAATTATATATTAAATACAAAATATAAATTATGAATTATAAATTTAATTTAATTAAAATAATTAAAATATTGTGCAAAAAATAAAATAAAACAAATTTTTATTTAATCTAGCTAAAAATAATTAAAATATTAAAGCTATATTTAATATTGCTGTTACTTAGTAAATAATTGAAAAGGATAAAATAGTTATTTGAGCATTTATCATTCTCCATAATATCCCAAACAAACATTGGATAACTGAAAATAGTCAAATCCGCTCAAGGCTTGGGTTCGAGTCTCCATAGCCCCTTGTTGGGGTTAAACATACTCCTTAGCACCTGGAGCACGCAGGGGGCCTAAGCTTTGGCCCCGACGTAGGTGCGGTGAGGTTCCCTGCAGATATGCTGTAGGAGCTAAGGGGCAATACTCCCTGGCGAATATGTTGGAGTAGCCTATCTGCACATCCATTTTTTTGGATCTAAAAAAAAAAGGATAGTCAAATCTAGACATCTAATTCCATGACTAAACAAACATAGAATATAAATTTAGTCTAACTAAATAGTCTTGAAATAATATATCCTAAAAATAATAGTCTAATAGATTACAATCTCCCTTTATCCAATCCGTCCAAACAAACGCACCCATACATGTGTGGTCAGGTTAGGATTGTTTGGGCGTGGGGTCATCCAAAGAGATCCAAACATTTTCCTATGAACTGGCTAAGAAAACACAACAAATCAGAGGGGCAAAACAGGTAAATGAAAAAGAGAAGCATAATCAACTCCCCCTATGGCGGTGTTTGGGAAGAAGAATGTGAGGCTATTTTAACCCCATTCAAATAAATAGCCAAAAAGTTGTAATGTTGCTGTTTTTTTAAATTTTTTTTTTATTTTCATAAATTGACGGACACAGATTTGGCAAGACTGTGCAGGGCAGATTTAAAATTACTATTTTGCCCTTTTAATTTTTGACTAACCACCGACTTAGCATTTAAACACACAAGGGTAATTTAGTCATTTCATATCTCCACAAATCAATCAACACGTCAGGCAGAAGTGTGCAGGCACAATTTTTTGAGAATAATTTTATTATTTTTTATATCAACATCGTTTTAAATATATTTTTTAATATAACAATCAAATAAAAAAAGGGTGATGCACCAATAAATCCCAAATTAATAACTTATACACTATTTAGTCCTATAAATTTTCTTATAGACTGAAAGGTCCCATTAACATCACAACATCAAACATTAACATTAACATTAATATTAACATTAACATTAACAAATCAACATATTAATATTAACATTAACAAATCAACATTAACATCATCAACATTAACAAATCAGCATTAATATTAACATTAACAAATCAACATTAACATCATCAAAACAGATCAAACATCAAACATTAACATTAACATCATCAAAACAGCGCAACATTAACAAAACAGATCAACATTAACATCATCAAAACAGATCAAACGTCATCAACACAGTGATGTTCTTCACTCAAATCGGATGGAATCGGATCTATGATGTTCTTCAACACATTGATGTTCTGGAATATCGGATCTGTGATGTTCTTTAACAGAGTGATGTTCTTGAATGTTCTTGAATATCGGATGTGTGATATTCGATGGAAATCATCAACATAGTGATGTTCTTCCCTAAAATCCCTCAAATCGAAGAAGAACATCAAATCGACTGAATGTGGCGTCGATGACTCCAACCCCACCGCCTTAACTGCTTTCCCTCTTCCCATTCCCAGACACCAACTTCACAGCCGATTCCTCAAACCCATACTGACCAGTCATTTTTGACAAATCGCAACTGCATGAATCTGGGTTCTGAAGCAAGAAATTGAGCCATACGGTTAGCGATTTTGCGAGTGATTGAAGATATTTTTTTTTTGTCAATTTGGGCCTTTCGTGCCGATTTACTGTAACAACCCTCGTACTGATTACCGTTAAACCACTGAATTATCTACTGATTACTGCTAAACTGAACTGATAATGACTGATAAGTGAACTGGATGAACTACTGAGCAGACTGATTGAAATCGAAACTGAAATTGAATAAGTTTACCTACTGAATTGCATATTGCATTTGTTTGAGTGATTGACTATATGTTTGAGTTATATGTTTAAACTGCTAATTGAAGGCCTTATCGGCGGCCGAATTAGAAACCGTTTGATGTTTTGGAATCAGTAGAATATTTGTGATTTAATGATATATTTATCTGAAAATTGATTAGGAATGATTAAATTAGATTAATTTAAGCCTAATTAAGAGAATTGCCAAGTTTAGCTTATTTACACTATTGCCATGGTTAGTGGGCCCCTTGTTTATTCAATTTTATTGTGCCTTATACACTTAGAGATACATTTTGATCAGCCATTTCCTTCCCCCATAGCCGAAATTAGAGAGAGAGAGTAGGAGATGGGAAGAGTTCATCTTGCATACTTGGAGAATTGGTAGAGAGTGGTAGAGAATTGTCAAATTAAACTTCAAGGCTAGTAATTGAAACATAGGTAAGTGAATTCATCTCCCTATTGTTGTCTTTGAGCATAGAGTTGCATGATTCATGCATCATTGTAGAGTTGAGCCTTGATTTAGTGTAAATAGGTTGGATTATACTTGAATTCATGCATGCATGGTTGAATTGGTGATTTTTGAGTTGAATTCATGTTGGAATTGTACATGCATGTCCATGTTTCTATTATAGTCCATGTTTCCACATTGTTTTCAAAGATTGGAGCTCTTTAGAGCAAGATTTGAAGCTTTGATTTGGTTTGAAACTCATGCATTGCATGTTTACATATTGTTCTTGAAAATGGGTTTGAATTTGTATTTAATTGACTCACCTTTGGGGCTTGAATTCATAAATTGGCTTTTGAAACTTGTTATACATTGTTTTGGGATGTATTTCCCAGAATTTGAGCCCAAGAGGTCGAGTATTGAGTTGGGAATGCTTGGTTTGAGCTTGGAAGGCAAATCTGGAAATTCCAGATTTGGCTTCTTCGCTCGAGCGAAGGATTCCTCGCTCGAGCGACCAAGGTTTCCTCTGAGCTACGCTCAAGCGAAGGATTGGTGAGCTCGAGCGTAAAAATCGAGCATCCAGTACTTTTACTGTTCCTGCAGATCGCTCGAGCGAAGGATTTCTCGATCGAGCGAAGCCTTTGATTTTGGAAGCTCGCTCGAGCGAAGGAAGGCTCGCTCGAGCGAGGCTCCTATTTTTAGCAACTTTTGAAAAATGCCTTCCAAGTGTATTTTTACATCCTCATCCCATCCTAGGCATTCTTAGGCCTAGTTTAAGGCATCTTAATGAGAATGTAGACATAAAACCACACCGAGGAAATTTAGGGATTTAATTATCATCCTTCCCGATTGTGAAACTTAGTGTGTGTTCTATTTGTTAACTGTTTAGGGTTGGCTCTCGGGGACGCGCTCTAGCTGCTATTAGCCCAATCTCTGTGAGTAACAGATGTGTAAAGATATGTTCAAAATGGTTATCTTTTGATTACTGAACTAAACTGTTTACTGAACTGTTTATTGAACTGATATTGTTTATTGAATGAATGTATGTCCTGTATTGTGAACTGTACTGTGGCATCCTTAGCACTTATTGTTTACTGTTATTGTTACAGAGCTCTGTAGGTTCCCTTGTGGAACCATACCATTTACTGATTGATGGCCATCACTATTGTTGAGTCTGTTAAGACTCGGTCCTTCTGGACCTATTGTTTATAGGCTATTGGATGTACCACATATGACTGATTGACTGAAATACTGAAAGACTGAAATACTGTTTAATGAACTGTTTTCATTACTGTAAGGACATTCATTCATAACGTCTTTACGCTTTATGTTATTCACTGGGCTTTAGCTCACTATTATATATATATGTAGGTTCTCAGCAGCCAGACCGGAGCTAGGAGCGTGGGTTAGTCTCCAGTTTTGTCAAGCCAGCCAATGTGCCTCACTGTGAGGTTCCGAGACGCCATGCCATGGCTTGGGGTGTTTTTGTCTTCCCCACTTGTCTCCTACTATTTTGTGTTACTGTTTAGACTGTTTACTGTTTTACTGTACTGTTGAGAGAGGGGTTTAATCCCTGTACTGTATGACTGTATATGATTGTATAGATTGTACTGTTTGGAACCGTATGAATGCATAAAAATGTTTTTGGCATACAGATTGTCACAGCTCTATGGACACTAGTTATTGACTGTATTGGCTTCCGCCAGGCCCTGTACTCTGTTTTACTGTATTACTGTTCAGCAGGCCTTCGGTAATCTCGGATTACTGGCCAGTTACGGTGCTAAACCCATAGGGCCGGGTTTGGGTCGTGACATTTACACTGTTCGAGTTCGAATGCTTTGAGTCTGCGGGAGACTTTGGATCGAGCCGAGGAAGAAGTGAGAGAAGGGCAGTGTCGACGGAGAATGGAAGAGGAGTGAGGGGTTTGTTTGGAGGCGGTGAAGATTGGGGGTGTGGACAGTGGAGATTAGGGTTTTGGGAAGGGTGTTTGGGGGTTTTGAAATTGGAGATGTCTCTGAGAAGTGATGATGAGGAACAAGAAGGGTTTGGAAAGAGTTGGTGATGTTCGATCCTTGTTGAAGAATAATGTTGGTGTTGATGATGATTACTAAATAAATGGGAATAAATGGTTGATGTTTGATGATGTTGTAATGTTGTTTTTGATGATAATGTATAAATGAGACTAAATGGTGCATAAGAAAATTTTTAGGACTAAATGGTTCAACTTTTCAAAAAATAGAATTTATGGATAATTTTTCCATAAAAAAATTCAATCAATCCTTTCAAACACAAAAATTAAAATAACTTATTAAAATAGTTAAAAAATCAAAAGATCTAAAAAATAATCACTTTCCAAACACCCACATAATACTGTATAAATATAGATATAAATGTCTATACCAAGAATAAAAAGGTAAATAACAAATGAATCTTCTGAAATTTATTTAAATTATAAAGGGTAGAGTACACTAACAGTCCCTTTAGTTTGGGATTCGTGTCATTTTGATCTCTGCCTTTTTAATTGTGTCATATTTGATTCTGAAATTTAAATATTGTTCTAAATAAAAATAATTGAAGATACCATTGTTTAAATTCAATGGCAAAATCGTGAATTTAATAAAATATAAACTAATTTGACAAAAATAAATGTCAAAAAATATTTTTAATTTTTTCAAAATTATTTTTATCCATCAAAGATAAAATTATGTAAAATTGATAAAAATTACATAATTAATTTTTAAAAATTAATTTTACATGATCATCATCCAAAGACATAATAAAAATTAATTTGGTAAAAAAAAAATAAATGTGTAAAAGATTTATCAATTTTACATAATTTTATTTTTAGTGGATAGAAATAATTTTTAAAAATTCAAAAATATATTTTTGACATTTATTTTTGCCAAATTAGCTTATATTTTATCAACTTAACGATTTTACCCATGAAAAATCCAATGATTTCTTCAATTGTCCTTATTTGAAACAAAATTCAAAATTCAGAATCAAATGTGTTACAATTGAAAAGTCATGGACCAAAATGACACAAACCCTAAACTATAGGGACTATTAGTGTAATTCACCCAATTATAAATTATTTTTTATGATTTTAGAAATTATATCATACCCTTTAAGATTTATAATTTCATAACAAATATATCTTTTTATTAATAAATCATTAAGTTAATTAACAGTTTTTAATAATATTAAAATTTTATTTCAATTAATAATTTAGATAATTTTATTATTGTATAGGTAAACAGTTAGAAATTTTACTTTTTTAATTAATTCTGTTAAATAAAAAATTCTGACCGGAAAGTATTTATAACTTCCAAATCACAAAGGACAATTTATATTTAAAGCAAACTTCAAAAATGTATTTATAATTTACTCAAAAAAAAAAAAAAAGGAAAAAGAAGAAGAAGAAAGAAGAAAGAAAGAATATATATATAAAAAAAAGTACAGATATATATATATATTTTTTAACACAAAAAAAAAGGGTTCTGTGGTGTCATCACAGCCCCGTTGGGCTCTAGCCCCAGGAAAACCGGTTGCCAGCTAGGAATTAACCTCCACCAAGTTAGGGACCCACCATCAGGGTACCAATGGAGGGCAATCCCACGCCGTAGCAGAGGCCAGGGACCAAGAAAAATAAAGGCGTTGCTCACAGGAAATAATCTCAAACGTCCCTCCCAAAAATCGATCCTAATTCCTCGGTTAGGGAATGGACCGCATCCTCCACCAGGCCACCAACCCTGGTCGTATCAGATATATAGATATCTAGCTTTTAACTAGCAACACATTTGTCAAACTATAGCAAGCATTGGACATATATATATATAGACCACAATTGCTGTTTACATACCCTTGCAAGTTGTAACAGACTTTCTCCCTCCAGTCTTTTCCTGAGTAGCTAAACTTCTAGAGAGAGAGAGAGAGAGAGAGGATGGAGTCCATGGTGGTGAAGAGATCAGCCCCTTCACTTGAACATGGAAGAAGAATAAAAATCATCATGAGGGAAGCTATAATGGTGTTAATAATGTCAGTCTCTGTTGGATATCTTATGATGTGGGTAATGACAGGGACTCACATGTACAAGACATGGTTTGGGAAGATTCTTGTTGACACCAATTCAACTTACTTTGGTTTCCAAGGTTTGATTTCATCTTATAATTGTGCTCTGCTCATCACTTCAAACATTATTTCATCATTGCCATTCACAAGCTTTTGCTTCCATGGCTATGTATGTATTTTTTTATTGCCAAATAATTATTAAAATTTACCAAAAAAAAATAATAATAATATTATGAGTAGTTGATAGTTTAATTTATAATTTTATTAAAAAGTCTTTTGAGGAGCTCTATTTCCAAACTTATATTTTAGATGCAACAATTAATTTTTAAAATTGTGTTTCAGAATCGTGTGTTTTGAAAACACAATTTTAAAATAAGTTAATTAAAATCGTATTTTAAAATACTTATTTGTGTTGAATATTTGAATTGGCTGTCATCATTAGAAATTTCTTGTTTTAGAAATTTTATACCATTCAAACACAAAGTTTTGATCTATATATGATTTTAATTATTAAGTTAATTATCTAAAAATTCTATTTACAAATATTATGATAGCTCAGATCCTATTTAAGATTCTTTAAATCAATAAGTCTTATTTAATAAAATTAAGAATATTATCAGTTTTTTTTAATTTTTAAAACTAATCAATTTTGCATAGTAATGTTTCAGATAATTGTTTCAGTAACTCATGAAAAAAAATAGAGCATAAAATTAAACATTTTTGCCCTTCTACTTATTAGTTTGATTCAACTATCTAATAAAACTGAAAACGTTAACAGTTTTTTTTTCAGTTTTAAAACTGAGAACATTATCAGTTTTTTTATTTTTAAAGTTTTTTTTTTTCCAGTTTTGCACATCAATGTTCCATCATCATGCTCCTTTATAGATACAAAATTTTCAATTTTGCACAAAAAATAATTCAATTTTTTCAAAAAAAAAAAAAAAATTTCACATAATTTTTTTTTTAGTTTTTTCAATTTGAAAGTTGATATTTTAAAGTTTTAAAAATCAAAATAAATGTCATATCATCATGTTCCTTTATAGATAATCATAAATGATGAATAATTATTATTTGAAGGGTAATTTTGACTATTAAAAATTTAATGGGATTTGAAAGTCTAAAAAATTTTAGTTAAATGAAATATAAATTCATAAATTAGAACTTGTGAGTAAATGCTCCATAATTATTCTATATTTCAATAGTAGCATATTATTTCATGGAGTTAGGGTCTTTTCTATGACTCTACCAACTAGTTAATTCTGTTGTAATTAATTATTTTTTCATGGCATTCAAATCTGAACTGTATTTTCAACACAGGACTTTATAAAATAACATGATTGTTTGAGTTTGGAAAATAAGTTTAAAATTACTTCAATTTTAGAAATTTGTTCTAAAATGACATGATTTTGATTTTAAAAAAATAGAAAAGAAAAAAAAAAACTCATTGTTTGGTTACACTCTATGCTATAGGTCCAACAATTCTGGTTTACACATTCCCAGTTCTATTCATTGCTGTTATGAGTTGTGTATATCTCCATTTGGTAAAGCAAGCGAGTGACAATAATACAAAAAGGTATAAAGATTACTTACGTTTTTTTTTATCAATCACAAATGTATATGTCCCTTATTGCTCCTCAAACATTCAATAATATGTCTCATATTTCACTACCTTCCACCAATAGAAAGTACCATATGGATATATCCTATCCGTATATAAAAATTGCTCCTTGTTAACATATGCCCAAAGAAGTAAATAATTGGCATTAATTACCTTCACTTGTATGGAGATTGAACAAAAATAGAAGAAAAATTGGGACATGTAGCACTGCTCAAAGTATAAATAAATTTAGTATTTTTTAAGAAGCTAATAAATGTGATATATTTATTTTATATGGAAAAAATTATCCCATTTTGGGGTAGGAAATTGATAATAAAATTATTTAACTATTACAATGTAGTGTTAAAAAAAAAAAAAAAAAACTATCACGAGCTCTGCCAACTTTTACAATAAAGGTTTGTCCAATTCTTTTTAGGGCAAATTATATTAAATCCTTTCAAATTATTAATCATTTATATTTTACCCACTTAATATTTTAACAATAATCCTCTCAAACTATTTGAATTTAAATATTAAATTTTTCTGTTAGATATTTGAATGAAAAATTATCAAGTGTTATACACATAATGATTATATTAAATTTTATGACCAAATTATCCTATTTTATCTTTTGTAAAAATTTAATATAATTATCATGTATACAACACTTGACAATTTTTTATCCAAATATCTAATAGATGACTAATAGAAGGACTTAATGTTCAAATTCAAATAGTTTGAGAGGAGTAATTGTTAGGTTTAAAACATTAGGAGGGAAAAGTGTAAATGGTTGATAGTTTGAGGGGGTTTAATATAATTTGTCCTTGCTTTTAATTTAATTTATTTTTTATTTTATTTGTTGTACTCTATCTCATTATATAACAAGTTAATTTTATTTTTTATTTTATTTGTTGTACTCTATTGCCTTATTTTTATAACAAGTTAATTCTAATTAGAAAAAAAAATTAATTGGAAATCATTTTTGTTTGGTTGAATTTTAAAATTTTATTTTGAAAAATTAAAAATTAATTTGACAAAAATAAATACAAAAAATATGTTTTAAATTTTCAAAAATATTTTTTTACCAAAAAAATCATATGAAATAAGGAGGGTGAAAAGGTACAAAACAAAGAAAAAAAAAAAAGAAAAGAAAAAAACAGAGATGAAAGGCTAAAATGGAGGGAAAGAAACAAGGTATTTTGGTCTTATAAAAACATGATTTAATTTAGACAGTTTTTAAGTTTGTATTATTTTCTATATAAGTAGAGATAGTTGTACCTATTTAATGCATCTTTAGCATATGCCCCCAGGGGATATGTTAACAAAAACTTAGGTCAAATTACACTCGTAATCTCTGTAATTTGTCTTTAGTATCAATTTGATGCATGTAGTTTTAAATACATCAATTTTATTCTTAAAATTTTCACACTGTGTCAGTTTAATATAATTGATAAGGTCATCTTAAAATTTGGATTGTAATCATGGGGGGCAAACTAGTCCATTTACTCATCAAAATGGGTGGTGGTTGACATCCAATTTGAAAATTGTTCATTTCCTTTTAAATGAACCATTTGCTTTTAAATCCTATCTAATTTTTTAATAGATGCAATCGATTAGACTATTAAATTGACATAATGTGAAAAATTAAATGACAAAATTGATACAAACTATAAAAATAAAAATTGACACAAGAAACAACTTACATGAATTATATATATAATTTACCCTATTTCTTGTTTTGAATTTATCACTAATTTGAGAAAAGTAACTTGATTGAATGTTTCAATGGTTGGTTTGTCTAAGTAGGAGCAATGGGAAAAAACATAAATTTGGTTCATGGAAAAGACCAATGATCATCAAAGGGCTAGGGATTGTTTGTGGGATAGAGCTAGCCATGTTTGTGATGTTCATTGTACTCTTGGGCCCGTTTGTTTTGGGAGATAGAATGGAGGGGATTGATAGTGAGGGGATTAATAGTGAGGGGATTGTTAGTGAGGGGATTGATAGTGAGGGGATTGATAGTGAGGAATTGTTAAATTATTTTTATATAAAATAATAAAACAAATAAAAAAATATAAAAAATTAAAAATTATATTTTAAAAAAAATTCTCAATATATAAAAAATAAAAAAAATAAAAAAATTTCTAATCCCCTCACTATTTTTCTAATACCATCTCTACCTCCTCCTTACCAATCCCCTCTCCAAGGGTATTACTAATACCTTGGGACTAATAGTCCCAAGGCTTTCTCCCAAAACAAACAAGGCTATTGCTAATACCTTGGTATTAGCAATCCCAATACCCCCTCTTTCACCCAAAACAAAGGGGCCTTGGTTTGGTCTTTCTCTGCTCACTTGCACATCTTCTTCTCTGATGTCAGTTGGCGAGCAATGCAAAAGGGCGATAAAATGTAAGGAATACCTTTCCAAAAACTAATAATAAACTTATGTTAAAAAAAAAAAAAATTAATATATGATTCAGATTTATTATAATTTTTTTTAATTTCATATTAAATTTTTTGGTGCACTTTTCTACACATTTGTTATGAGTAACTTATATAATTTGTCTCTCTAGTTTCAGCGATATTTTGCTTGTATGCCTATTTGTTTCAATTTCATCAATGTAAATCTCACACTTTCAATTGCATTTCCATCAATTATCGTTAACATTTTGAACCAAAAAAAAGATCATGTGAAAATTTTAGTAATTCTTAACAAAGAAAGATAAATGAATAAATTTCATATATGATCTTCATATTTCTTTTAAATTCTACTTTAATCTCTTTAGTTTTAAACTTGTCATTCATTTGTCTAAAACAATAATAGCAATTGATGGAATTATCATATTGAAATGTAAGTGGAAGTGGAAGTGGAAGTTTGAGGTTTTAGATTTACAAAATCGAACATATTTAACCTAATACTGTGCCTGTTTGGTGCAGCTTAAAAGCTGCTTATTTCAGTTTTCAGCTTAATTTAAGCTATTTTGATGTGTTTGGTTTAACTTATAACTTATAGTTTATAACTTTTTGGAAGTCAGAAATCCGCTTATTCTTTGAGTGGGGCAGGAGATACTTAATTTATAAGTCAGAAATCAGCTTGTGTTCATAGTTATAAGCTATAAACTGTTTAGACATAAGTTATAAGTACTTTCTCACAGCTCTACCAAACAGGGCTACTATTGATTCAAGAAAAGGGAGAGGGAAGGCAATACCCCTCTCTTATAGGAAAATGTAAAAACATCAAAATTTTTAGACACACTTTGTTTTTAGAATGATGTAATAATTCTGTACATTTTTCTATTTATACATCAATTTTGTTTTGTTTTATTATTTATTTTTTTGATATCATGTTAGAGAAATGGTGGTTTTTGGCAGATGGGAGGTTAAATTGGATAGAGTTGGTCTAACACTAGGCCTAGTTGGGAACATATGCCTAGCATTTCTATTCTTCCCAGTGACACGTGGCTCATATTATTGCCTATTTTTGGACTCTCCCCAGAGGCTAGCATCAAGTATCATATTTGGCTTGGACACATTACCATGGTCCTCTTCACCTCTCATGGTGTCTTCTACATCATCTATTGCGTTGTTACCAACAGGTTTTCAGAGGTAATACTTAACCATTTTTCTTTTATTCATAATTATATCATCATTGTTAGCAAGTCACAAATGCAACAAAACAAATTAATTGGTTGTGTTTTTGTCCTTTTTTTGTTTGTTTGGAGAAAACGAATGATTTTTAAAAATTGTTTTAGAAACAACCTACTTTTTAAGAAAACGCTAAAAAGTTGTTTTGGATTTTTCAAAACTGTTTCCGCACAATAAAAAGTGGATATTTTCAAATTTTAGTTATTTTTGTTTCCTAAAACAAATTAAAAAAATTTAAATGAATATCAATAGAAATTATGTACCAAATTTAGTCTCCTGATTCTCATTGTGATGGTGGCATTTATGCAGTTAAATATCATTTTAGTAAGCATTTTGTTTTAAAATGATAAGTTTTAGTGTAAACACATCATTATGTATATATATTTTATATTTGTATATTATTATTTCTATCATTGGACAACACTATTCTTACAAAATTTATATAAACATTTTCTCACGAAAATGATGTGACAGTGATGATTTATAATTAAATGTTATTTTAATGGCCACACTTTTTAAAATAATAAGTCATAATATAATTATATCATTCTGTATATAAATTTTGTATTATTCTTATTTGTATATTATTACTCTCATTTGGTTTAATTATCCACCAACTCAAGTGACCTCAAAACATTGGCTTCAGACCCTAGGTTAGGTCACAAACAAACAAACAGAGCCCAAACTTTGTTTCACAGAAATCTCCATCACGGGCAGTCCTAAATTCTTAGGCTTCATTCATTGAACCTTTGTTAGTCACCGTCCTAGATTTTGAGGTTGTTTGGTCTGTTGAATTTACTTAGGCTTTGTTTGAATATTTAATGAGAAATTTATTAAGAAGGGAAAAGAGAAAGAAAATGTGACAAATATTTAACTTTTATTTCATTCACTCTTTTCTTTCATATTTTGTTCATTTTATAAAATTCTATCCAAATTATTGATCCAAACACAATCGTATAAAACCAAAAAAGAATTGAGCAAAAAGCACATAAAATGAATGGTTGTGGATCATCCTCAATAAGGTGCCCATATCTCCATTGTCATCTTCTTTGGTTGTAGCACTACTTTGGAGGTTAGTTTGTTTTTATTTTGGCAACATGTTGCGTTAAACAAATAAAAAGGCAGAAGTTTGAAATTTGTGTTTGTTTGTTGCATTTGGAAAGTTGTGTTTGTTTGTCGTGTTTTGGCTTTTCCCGCACCATTTAATCATACATAATTTTTGGAATCGTTTTGGTCCCTTCCCTTGTGAAAGGAGGACTTTTATCATAAATTAGAAGAATGATTATATATTATTTTTTTATAAATTTTTCTTGTTATTTGTTTATTTATTTATGAACGTAACTTTACTGTAAATTAAATGGTTAGGATTTGACTATGGATAATATTATACGAACATAATTTTTATAAAAACAAATTCATTGATCATATAAAATGACACACTATTATGTATGAAATTTTTGTAAAAATATTCATTTTGTATAGCATTGTCTTGTCATGACATTCTTAGAAATCTCATTCTCAATAATACCATATGTATGTCCGTAATTTCATTCTTGTGTTTGAATAATTCAAGAATTTTATTCAACAAAAAAATATATTTTTTAGATTTTTGCTAATCTGGAAAATTGAGTTAAAGCTGAATTCAAAAATCAAAAATCAAAAATCACATTCTCAATTCAACTATATCCAAATAGTGAATTTATAAAGACTTAAAATTATATTTTTATTTCTCTCAAAATCCATGTCATCCAAACATATTGGCATAAACTTTGAATTTTGAAATAGAATATTAGAACCCGGTTGGTTGGGTGAGTGACACATAACATTAAAAAAGCTTGAATTGCATACAATGAAGTGAATTGGGCCCAACTTTCTTTTTAGTTCTTTTTAGGTACAAGGGGTTTTTTTTTTTTTTTTTAAAGGTAAGTGAGCCGACTTTTAATGAGTCTCATACACTACTTTTACCCTTATAGTTTTTTTTTTGAACGAATTTACCCTTATAGTTTTTTTTTTTTTTTTGAACAAATTTACCCTTATAGTTCAAAATTTAAAAATTGAATCATTGTATGATATTATTGGCAATAGAAAATCATAACAAGATTATTGCAGGAAAAAAAAATGATAGAGAGAATTCGAGTCCTCTCAAAGTTGTCCTATTCATCTATGTAATTTTCAAATTTCATCTTAGAACAAACTTAATCTTGTATTGAAAATTAAATTCTTTTCTTTTCTTTTCTTGATGCAATGCAGATGCTCAAGTGGAGTACCGTTAGGGTATCAAATGTAGCTGGAGAACTATCTTTGCTATTTGGTTTGTTCTTGTGGGTAACAACCTACCCTCGTATAAGGGAAAAAATGTTTGAACTCTTCTTTTACACTCATCACTTGTACATTCTCTTCATGATTTTCTACATTTTCCATCTCGGCTTCTCTTATTCCTACACCATTCTTCCCGGTTTTTATCTCTTCATGGTCGATCGGTTCATGAGGTTCTTACAATCACGACAAGGCGTTCATTTAGTTTCTGCTCGTGTCATGTCATGTGAAACTGTGGAGCTCAACTTTTCCAAGAGTCGAGGTAAAGCTATAAACTATATTTAATTTGATGCCTGAGTTATTTTTATGATTGTTGACATGTATATTATTAGTAGACACATTATTACTATACATAAAGTGTAATTCTAACAACATTGAATTCATCCTAGATGAAGGGGCTACATTTTTTTTTTTTTTTTTGAGCAGTAAAAAAAAATTTCATTAACAACATGAAATTAAAGGTACAAGAAGGTGACATGCATCGAGAGAGATTCGGAAAGTACAAATTACCCCTACTACTGCTACTCACATCCATACAACCAATCCCTTGGCCTCACAATATATTTTTTTTTTTTTTAAACAAAAAAAGTTAAGAAGGACTTAACTAGAAAATAGAATACATGAATCCCCACAAAATAAACCCACATAACCCAAAGCCAAAGCCAAAACCCAACACCAAATCCAAGCTGCTTCACTCCCAACGCCCACCTGCTATTTTTTAAAACTAAATCTTTTCACCTATGCTGCTTCAACTCCCAACGCCCACCTGCTTCACTCCCAACGCCCACCCAACCAAATCTTTTCAACAGCCCACCAATGCCAAGACCCATGCCTGACAACACTATACCATGCCAAGACCCACGCCTGCTGCACGCTCCGCTGATCCGACCGAGGATGTTCTATGGCCGGAAAACTCCATAGCCAACAGCTCTATGGCTGGAAAAACTCCCTTGACTGGAAAAACTCCATAGCTAACACATCCAAGGACAATACCTACAAGGTCGACCATCTTTCCAAAATAACTTTCACCTATATAATAGAGTCCTATCTCTTTCATCATTTACACCACGCCACACCACACCACAAGCCTCCATACACATACACAGAGCCCCAACCCCAGTAGAAGCAACATGTCATCCCAACAGATGATCGCAAGCCACCGCGAAAACGCCGAAATCAACACTGGCTGAAAATCACTTTCCCTAAATCTCCTGGAGAAGATCACTCTCCCTAAATCTCCCTTGACCGAAAACTATGGCCGGAACACACCTCCATCCATTGATTTTCCCAATCCCACCTCTGCCACTTTAGCAGCATGCTCACCCACGCCAACGTTACAATTTCCCATACCTGCCAGCCTAGAACCCTGCACAACTTTGCCCCCTTGTCCAACCCCTTGCTAGCCAACTGTTCCGTAATGTCCACCTTGTCGCCTTTCTTCTCCCCCACACTCTCCACGCTGTCAAGTTAACATTTCTTCTACGACCTCCATGGTAAGAATTCTGATCAACCTTTGTTCCGACTCCTCCCTTCACATTAACACTCCTACTAGTAATCTACCACACTGTGTGAAGCAATACTGGAATCAAACTTCCGTTACAATTCTTATCAAGCCTCCACTAGTATAATCTAACACACCCACTACAAAAACTCGTAAGATGACGATCCAAACACCGATCAACCGCTGAGACACCTCCATACATCTGGACGAAGTTCACCCCTCAAACTCCTACTCGAAGAGAAGCGCTCGAATGAAAACCAGACAGATCTAGATCGACTTCGACACCCATGTTTCCCCCCAAACAAAGCATCGATACTACTCCATAAATCTGAACCATAGTTCACCCCTCAAGCTTCTACTCGCGAAAGAGCGCACGAATGAAGATCCTAACCAAATTTGGCCGTCCTCTAGCCGGTCCAACACCAACCTCCTCCTCTATAATGACCCTTGTTCTAGGCATTCCCTGATGAAAACAACACACCATGACTCCAATGAATCATTTATAGCGGGCACTGAAGCACCAAAAAAATAAAATCTACAGCAGCCCACAAAGCATACCAAAGTGGGAAAATAATGGGGGAATCAAGTTTATTAAAGGAAAACTAACAAACAAACACAAGAAAGAATTGGGCCAGCCAATCGCCATAGCCGAAGGCGGCGGCCGGCTGGCCCGCCCAAAATGAGGCCCGGGGAGGAAGTTTTCAGAGAGAGAAAGAGAGGTTCTCACGAAGAGGCTTTATAATTGTAGTAGATTGAAAGGGGCTACATGTATGTGCGTGAGCGTGATGTTAGATGACTACATTAAAATTTGAAGAAAGGAAAATTATAATATAATGATACTAGGAGTTTTACAAAATGAATCTAATGGCCAATGATTGTGCCTCCTGGTTTTGTTTTCACTTATGATTATTTTGGACAATTTGAACTAAAAAAGAGCTTTAAAATGTCAATTATTTTTGTATGTGGACATAACATGGATAATTTTGGTTGACTTGGCTTAAGTTCTTAACTTTGGTCTTGTGCGTGAACACTTTTGAGAAAATAGTTAAAAGTTGACTTTTGATTTTTTTTGAAATTTTTAAAACTTTTTTGTATAAAAAATGTAAGAAATGATGTGACCTAAAAAAAGTAAAAAGCTGACTTTTGGCTTTTTATTTGCTTCCCAAATGGCCCCCAAGTGATAGCACTAGTAGACAACATTGTGTACTACCATATGGTGACATTGTTTTCACTTACTATTTTTCATAATTATTTTTGGACATTTTAGGGGTTGTTTGGAGTGTCCTAAATAAGTGCACTTTTTAAATTTTTAGACTAAAAAGTTGAGGAAAAAAATATGGTTGTTTAGGTTAAGTTTTTGACTTTTTATTAAAAAATGTGTATTAAAAAATTATATAAATTAGTGTGTAGGAGAAGATAAGGACAGCAGGCAGTACGGCCGTACCGTCTGGGTAGAGTGGAATTAATGATAAGAAATGATTGCCTACTTCTCGGGCATTGCATTGGACGGTGCTGTTCGGCCCGTGGGGGTCATCACGGGTACCGTTTTGATAATCTGAACCGTTCAATGTGTAGAACTTGTCGAGTACTATATACCTACAAAAAATCATATGGATCGGATATTGATAGCTATTTGATCGAATTTTTATTTTTTTTTAACCGTTAACTGTAACACCATCCATTTTTTTTATACAAAACTGATTTGATCATATAGTTAACGATATCCGATCAACGTGATTTTTTACAGACATATAGTACTCGATGAGTTCTACACATTCACGGTTCAGATTATCAAAACGGGACCCGTGATGGGCCTCCACGGGCCGAACAACACTGTGTTGTTTGTGACCCTGCCTGTGCAATTTTTTCCAAAAAAACTCACCAACAGTCTGTGAGACGTCCGACTAAGTTGTAATAAATTGTGTGTAAATTTTTTTTTTAAGAATAGTAATAACTTTTTAACTTTTTTAGTAACTTTTTGACTTTTTAAATTTTTTTAGGTATCTCAAACCAGGCCTTAACCTTAAAAAAAAAGAAAAGGAAAAACCATTAAAATGTCAGTTCTTTTTATATATAGACATGACATATGGACAATTTTTATTAACTTGTCTTAAGCTCTTAACCTTAGCCTTGGGCGTTGAGGCTACTGGCCAACATTTTGTGCACTGCCATGGGTGGACCAATCTTGACACTCATTTGGTTAGTTTTGTTTGCTTAGCGCACACTTTGAACTATCTTTCTCTATAGTATTATGTTTCTGTGTTTTATTTTTACATACAATTTAATAAATTTGAATTACTTGTATCCATGTCAAAGGAAATATATAATATTATAGTGTATTATGTCAAAATTTTAATACATTTTGTAAAACTAAAATCTACTCCACTAAATGATGTGTTGTTAAGGGACTCCATTAAATGAAAATTCTAATTACGCCACTGGTTTATAATCCATCAAGATGAATACAAGTATTGACTTTACTGCAATCAATGCAATTTCTAGAGAAAAAAGTTTAAAATTTAAAAATCCTCACTTTGGTTTTGTTTTCAAAATATATTTTTTGATTTTTTTATTTATGAGAAAATAGAAACTAATATATTTTTTCCTCAAAAAAAAAAAAAAAAAAAGGAAAAAAATGTATACAAACGATGAGTTTTGTTTATTTTCATTTTTTTGTTTTGCAAGTTTATTCTTACTTTAAAAAAAATTCAAAAAACAGATTCCGACAATTTGAAGCACCTCATTAGTAGGATTTTATTTTATTTTGATCTTGTGCAGCTTTGAGTTACACTCCAACAAGCATCATATTCATAAATGTGCCCTCCATTTCAAGACTACAATGGCACCCGTTCACCATTAGCTCAAGTAGTAATCTCGAACCGGATGAGCTAAGCATCATCATAAAAAATGAAGGAAGTTGGAGTGAGAAGCTCTATCAGATGCTTTCTTCACCATCTCCGGTGGATCGTCTTAGCATGTCCATTGAAGGACCCTATGGACCTATTTCAACTGATTTTCTTAGGTATGTGCAAAATGTGAATACATATGGGTATGTTTCTCCTATGATTAATTGCATTTTTGGTGTCTAACGGTTTTATTTTGTGTCATTTCAGTACCCAACGTGTTATTCTCTATTTAGTGAAAGCTAAAAAAATATCTCGTCTTATTTTTTTTTGAAATTTTGTCTTTAGTAATTTTTAAAAAAAATTTGTGTCAATTTTTTTTTCTTCTCAGGTCCTTTTCCAGTTTGAATGATCTATAAAGTTTCAAAAATCCCCAAAAAAAAAAAAAAATTCTCAAGAGATTAAAAAATATATATATTTACAATTTTGTCTAGTGAAATTTTTTCAAATCTTTATTTAATTTTTAATGTCTTCTAGTTTAGTAAAACTTAAAAGTTAAACTTTTTTTTTAATTCATTAAAAACGAAAAAAAAAAATCGATAAAAAAAGTTAACAAAAGGCATTGAGTAGTGTGCCATTTAGGCCCAAAAATTATAGATATAATAGGTTTGGTAGAAAATTTGATAAATTATTTGAGATCCCTAGCATAATTTAAAATTATATCTACTTTTCAAAATCAATGATATAACAATCTATTTAAATATTCAAAACGACTATAATTTTCATATTTTCTTTAATCGTTAGTCAATTATATTTTTTTACGCATCATTGAATTTAGGATCTACAAAGTAGACTTGGATTTGTTGTCAAACTAGCCATAAATGTGTAAAATAGTGTTCATGCCTGATTCAGTCAATATTTATTATTAGAATCAGTTGTATTTTTTGAACGAGAAATTACACCTCAACCAAAAAATGTTAATTTCACATTTGGTTCCCCACATTTTAGTGGTTTCAATTTATAAATAGCTTTTCTTTTTTTCCCTTTTTGAGATGTAATTTTTTATTTCAAAAGTACATTGAAAAAACATTACAAGCCTGTAGATAATGAAATAAATATTTTCTATTACAATTTTAGAATGGGAAAGATCTCACTCTATTAATTTTGATAATGAATATTGCCAAGAGTAACGCCAGGTATCATGAAAAAAATATCATGAAAATGATCATGAAAGATTTTTCACCGTTAAATTACACATATAAGAAAGAGAAAAGTGAGGGATCATGAAAATTTTTTCATGAAAATGATCATAAAAAATTTATGATCCTTAGATTACCTTAATTAGTGTGTGGTGCTTCATTCTAAGTGTAATCCAAGGGTCACAAAGCTTTCATAATTATTTTAATGATACCTAGCATTGCTATATAAGAAAACACCACACACTAATCAATGGATGAAAAATCTTCATGAAGCATTTCATGATATTTTTTTCATGATCCCTAATATCATTCTATTGGCAAAGTCACCCATTTGAACCATTTTAACACACATCTAATACTTTAAAGTCCAAACTAAACATAATTAAAGTGTTGGAGATCAAATGAACCAAAACAATTGGCCCTTACTTCTATGGTGTGCATTGGTGACTTGGTATGCAAATTATGGTTGCAGGCATGACATGCTTGTGATGGTTAGTGGAGGCAGTGGCATTGCTCCATTCATCTCCATCATGCGCGACCTCGTCTTCACAACCTCCACCCTAAAATCCACCACCACTCCACAAATTCTTCTCATAAGTGCATTCAAATTTTCATCCGACCTCGCCATGCTAGACCTTCTCTTTCCACATTCCAAAACCCCATCTGAACTTCTCAACTTCGAACTCCACATTGAGGCCTACATAACAAGAGAAAAACAACCCATATTGGAGAACGAACAAAAGCCTCTCCGAACCATCCGGTTCAAGCCTAATCCCTCGGATGCACCCTTGTCTCCCACTTTAGGCCCCAATGGTTGGCTCTGGCTCGGTGCAATCGTGTCATCATCTTTCATCGTCTTCCTTCTCTTCCTGGGGATTCTTACCCGGTTCTATATTTACCCCGTCGATCACAACACGAATAGGGTTTACTCGCACACTTCACAAGCTATGTTGAATATGTTGCTCGTATGCATAGCCATTGCCATGACAGGTTGTGTAGGTTTTGTTTGGAGCAAGAAACAGATAGCCATGGAAGCAACAAAACAGGTTCAGGAAATGGAAGGTGAAAAGCTAACTAGGTTTAGTGATGATAGGGAGTTGGAAAGCCTACCTCACCAGTCTATTGGCAAACCTAACAATGTGCATTATGGTGGAAGGCCTGACCTAAAGAGTAAGTAAAGCTTTCTCTAGAGCACTTGTGCTACATATGAAGAAAAAATATTTAAAATTTAAACATGTGGATAAAATTCATTTTATTTATGACCCAGGACAGTTTAATTTTAAATTTATACTATATATTTTACTTTCATGATAGAATTGTAAGATATTTTTAGGGAAAACTGCACCACAGTGTCAATCAAAATTAATTACAAATAAATAATAAATAATAAATATTATATATATTAATAATTAAAAATATAAACTTTGACATAAATTTGAAATAATTTTTTTCTATCCTTACTAACCAGTGATTTCCTCATATTTTTATGGTTCCTAGAATTATTCTTCTCTAGAGTGTCATTCCATAACTAATTCAAACTAGTAGTTTAAGGAATGGGTTTGTCGCCCTCTCCACAATATAGACCGGATAGTATTGTCTGGTCGGCAAGGCCCATGAAGAGTTTTCTTTTGATGATCAAATTTATTTGTTTTGTTGGTTTAGGTGTGTTGATCATTCATGAAGAACAAAAATCAGATGGATTTGATAATCATACCGATATTATTTTATAATGTATTAAAAAAATAATGATATAATTTTAAAATTATCTTCACATTTTTTTTAAAGACAAATATTGTAAAATCATTTGAATATGATTATCGAATCAATTTATTTTTTTATGGATAATATATGCCTAAATACATTTAAAATAAATAGATCAGATCATCAAACCAGGAATCATGGTGGGTCTCATAGACACAAATAGCACTGTCGAGTCTAAATTTGGATAGAAGATCATCTTTCTTCTAGTTTAATTATATATACAAGCCGAGTTCGAACCTAAATTCGAATATTTTTTGCTTGAGCTCATTTAATATAGAATTCTATATTTGAGCCAATCTCAAGCCTCAATTTGAATTCACTCCATTATTTAGCTCAGTTCAATTCATTTGCAATCTTACAAATTAATTGAGGTGGGTATTGCAGGAATTTTGTTAGAGCGCAAGGAGTCAAGTGTTGGAGTTCTCGTTTGTGGGCCTAAGAATATGAGACATGAGGTTGCAGCCATTTGTTCATCTGGGTTGGCACACAACTTGCATTTTGAGTCCATTAGTTTTAGCTGGTGATGTGATTCACACATCCATTACAAAGATGAATGGGGCTTAGAAAGTGAATCTTCAAAAATGATATAAAGTGTAATGTATTGTTGAGATCTATCTTTATTAAAGTTCATAAAAAATGATTTTTACATTCAATATTTGTTTCTCCTTTATATATTATGTTTTTGCATATAGTTTTTCAGGCAACTTGTAGTAGTATTGTTATATTGGAGTTTTGGATTCAACCTCGGATATAAAATACAGATTTTATTTAAAGTTTTTTATGATATATATATATATATTTGTAAGAATAAATTTTACTTTATAAAACTAATTATAGGGGATTAGAGTTCCCAACATTATTGATATATTATTGAGAAATTAATTCATTAATCGGCTTTAATTCCTTAATTATTTCCTTCTAATTAAAAAAAAAAAAAATCCTTAAATAGCTGAAAATAAGTATTTGGCGGTAAAATACAAAACATAGAAATGCCCTCAAGTAAATTATTCCCTGCCCATTGGGTGGTTGTCTCCGAATTGATTAAAATAGTGGGATTCATTATTTATTTGAGAAAAAATCGAGTGATGATAATTTTATCATATGTTTATACTTTGTAATATGATTTTTCTTATTTTACATAAACTCGACAAACTCATCAATTTATTGATCTTGCAGCTTCCTATCGACTAATGCTATATGTACAAATTAGTGCACTAACTAGTATATTAATTGATGACGTGACATAATTTAAGATGTTTTTGGTATTTGTAACTTGTATAATGAGTGGAGTTAATAATAATGTTATAATTAATATTGATATACTAGTTAGTATATTAATTGATGCATGTAGCACTACTCCTTTCAATCACTAGCAATTCCAGTGAACTTTCTCAAACGATCCTCATTTCCTCTCCCACCTTCGACACCATGGCGCCTTTTTAAGACCTAACAATGTCATCCTAAACAACCCGTCTTCGCTGTTCTCCACTTTAATCGTGAATTCTTTCTCCACAAGCAATCACATATGAAGCATTGATCGAAAATAAATGGCAAAAGAATAAGACAGTACCCAAATCCTTAAGGCTGGTATTGCACCCAAAATGAAACAACGAACTATCAATAGATGGAAACGCCAAAAATCTCCAATTGCAATGCCCATCCAATCCTCAAAATTAAAAAACAAAAACAAAAAAAAGTAATATGTATCTCTTTTATTAATAAAATCAACTTGATTAAAATTAATGAAAAATTTCAAAATCAATAACATTTTCCAACTTGTGCTTGAAACCTAACGGCTTCCATTAAAAACAACATTTTTTCTTTCTTAATTAGTAAGTAGAATAAAACTTCATTGTAAAATTAGTAATTGTGGGGACATATTTTGTGAATGATAACATGTGGCCAATGTGACACCGAAGTGTCAACCGAGGTGTCACGTTGTCTTAGTCATAGCACCGAGGTGATCTCAGCCAGGCCGAGGTTATCTGTGGAGATATCGGATTCCGAGATGAACGGATAAGGAACAAGAGTCCTAGAATGGGGAAGGACCTCAGTCTGGATAAAGATAAACCTCTTAGGGAGTTTATCTCTATCTAACTGGGAATCCTAGATAAGCATTGAGCCGGAGTCCATTGAAGTTAGGCTTCTACAGGGATCAAGTTAGTGCTGGCTATACAAGTAAGGTACCATCGTGGGTCTAAGGTACGCTTTTTGTATTCAGGGTTGTGAGTTAAGCGCTATTTGCTATCTTTGAGAGATAACTGATTACTGACTTGATCGTCGGAGTGCCCCCGGGTGGACGAACCACTGCCGGAGTCTTATCTTTCTGTGACAGGTTGTTCGGGCATAATCTATTCTGCCTGTGCTCTCCTACTGAGTTCCTGTTTAGCAATGTGGTCGGAAATCAGCACACACAATTTGGCGCCGTTTGTGGGAAGCGTAAGGAGAATAGATAGCCAACGGCGAGCAAAAAAAAAAGAATTAGGGGTGACCTCTCTAGTGGGAGCGGTAAAAACGTTGATCCTAATGTAGAGGCGGACAACTGTAATGAAGAACATCAGGATAAGAATCCCGGAGAAAAAGACGTCGGCCAAGAGGGAGACGTACCAAAGAAAGCATGTCAAGACAGGTATTACAACAAAAGCAACCTCCAGGTATGAAAAGATAGATGCTTGACGAGGGATGGCAAGATAAAGGGGATGGCAAACAAATTGGCAGACCTACAATCGGTTGTCAATTTCATGATGCAAAACAACGTCATGCAGCCACCGTTCCCATTTGAGGACACGCCGATTCCAGCGGCCAAAAATGATGCCCAGAAAGGGGGGCAGAAAGCAATCCCCGCAGTCCCACAACATGACAGGGCAAGAGAGCATTCTTATCGGCCTTCACGGGAGGTTGGGTGAGAAGAATCGATAAAAGGAGAGTCTCGAAAGACACATCATGCCAAAGAAACCTACATCAAAGAACATCGGCATGTCCAAGAAAAGGAGATTTGTTTTGACACGATGAATGAAGGGAGGTCTAAGAGGACTCATAACGACATCGGGAGCAGCGCACCAAAAAGGCTGAAATCCGGTGACAGCCGGGCTCTTAGACGGACTAAAGAGGATTTGAGGGATTACCTCCAGAGGAAGCGACAAGACGCTGAGGTAACATCTCCGGTCAAGCCGAGAACATCGTTCTCAGTAGAATTAGACAAGTTTAAGGCCACAAAGAGGTTTCACATGCCGAGATTCCAAATATACGACAGAAGTCCGATCCCAACTTTCATGTTGACTTATATTTGAACTCAATGGCACTATATACCGGGAACGAGCCGTTGCTCTGCAAGGTGTTCCCTTCATCCCTTGGGGAAATCGTATTAGATTGGTTTCACAAGTTGCCAAAAAAAACTGTGAGAAGTTGGGAAGGCTTGGCCGAAATGTTTATGGCCAGGTTTGTTACAAACAAACTGCAGCCGTTGAGGGTAGACTCCCTGATGGCCTTGAGAATTGGCAATGATGAAAGTCTTAGGGCTTATGCCAAAAGGTATTATGAGGTATTTAATCGAATACCAAGGTGCAACCAAGAGGTGGCAGTCTTATCTTTTTAGAACGGCCTAAACGATGACTGTCTACTTCGAAAATCACTGGCAAAGACACTGCCAAAAAGTATGGAAGAACTTATGGCCAGAATCGAGAAATATACAAGAGCAAAGGAAGACACGCCAGGGACAAAGGCGTCAAAGCAAGAGAAGAGGAATGGCTCGTCGAAGCGAGGCCGAGGTAATACAAATTTTAATAGACAAGAAACAAGATTAAGGGTTGCACAATCAGTCACCACAATGTTCTAGATCCGGGTTTAGAAAGTTCTAGAAAGGATCAGGAATCAGCCTCACTATAGAGCACTAGAGAAGATCCCTGGCGAATTTATGGGAATAAGCCTAGGGAAGCACTGTGCCCACCACAATGGGGATGGGCACTTAACTCAGGGTTGTAGAGCCCTAAAGACACATCTAGAAGACCTGGTAAGACAAGGTCACTTAAGGGACCTAATAGATAAGGCCATAACAAGGGAAGAGCAAGCAAGGTTGCCCCAGGCACCAGCAGCATCACCTCCACCAGCACCACAACTATAAGAAGACGGACCACGAGTGATCAATGTGATTCACTCAGAGGTCAATGAAAACGAGCTACGTGGGGAGACTTAGAGGGTGAAACACTTACAGCATGTGTATCAGGTCCAGCAAAAGAGGCATAGGGCAGACGAAGGACCGATGGTGTCCTTTACTAAAACCAACCTAGACGTGATGCAGCATCCATACAACGATGCTCTGGTGATATCCCTGAAGATTAGAGAATGCCAAGTAAAACGCATTCTGGTTGACCAAGGCAGCTCTTGTGACATCATGTATGTTAGATGTTACAAGGAGCTTGGCCTTTACCAAGATGATCTAGAGCAATCCAACAGTCCAATGGTCAGGTTCAATGGAACGCCGACATAGCCCTAGGAGCAATAAGTTTGGAGGTGCAAGCAGACACCAAGAGGGTAAGCATAGAGTTCACAGTAATTAACACCCCTCCTTTTACAATGTTATCTTGTGAAGGCTATGGTTACACGCAATGAGGGTTGTTCCCTCAATACTGCACCAGCTGTTGCGATTCCCAACAGAGCATGAAATTGAGGAAGTCAGAGGGGATCAGGTGCAGGCAAATAATTGCTCCATGGCAGCAATGAAATCCACCTGCAACATGCGAAAGGCAGAGACAATAGAGATTGAGGATGAGGACATGGAGGTCCTGGATGACGTCGGCAAAGAGCCTGCCGACAAAAGCGAGGAAGCTTTGAAGAAAATTCTGGTCCAGCAAGGGGATGAAGATTGCTTCTTCCTCCTCGACTCAGGCTTGGCCAAGAAAGAGGAAAGGGAGTTAGAAGCGTTCTTGCGAGAAAACATAGAGGTGTTCACCTAGACGCCATACGAGATGTTTGGCATTGACCCCGAGGTCACATGCCACAGACTGAACGCAAACAGGTCGGCAAAACCCATCATTCATCGAGCAAAGAGGCCGACGTTGGTTCATGTAGAGGCAGTAGAGGAGGAAGTAAACAAATTATTAGAGGCTAGAGCCATCCGAGAGGTAAACTACCCTACCTGGCTGTCCAACACTGTGGTTGTGAAAAAGAATAATAGGAAGTGGAGGGTCTGGGTGGACTTTACTAACCTGAATAAGGCTTGTCCCAAAGACAGTTTCCCACTCCCCAAGATCGATCAATTAGTGGATGCTACTTCAGGACATGGAAGGATGAGCTTCTTATACGCTTATAGGGGGTACCATCAGATAGCAATATACACCCTCCCCCGATGAAGAGAAGACTGCACTTATCACCCCAAAATGACTGTATTGCTACAGAGTGATGCCTTTCGGGTTGAATAATGCAGGAGCAACGTACCAGAGGTTAGTGACCAAGATGTTCAGACATCAGATTAGCAAAGTAGTGGAAGTGTACATCGACGACATGGTCGTGAAGACCAAGGCATCTGAGGATCAATTAACCGACTTGAAGGCAATCTTTGACATCTTAAAGACATATCGGCTCTGACTCAATGCTTCAAAATGTGCATTTGGAGTTGGATTTGGAAAGTTCTTGGGGTACCTGGTTACCAGAAGGGGCATTAAGACAAGCCCAGATCAAATCAAGGCCATCATGGATTTTGTACGGGGAAGAAATATCCGTCGCTGTCCGTACTCCTTTCGTCCAAGCTCTGTGTCTGTCCGATCAACCTAAGAATACAACGGCGGTGAGCTACCCGGCGGTGTATTGCCGGAAAACCCCTCCGACGGTCAAGTTAGCACATACTCAGAGAAACAGAGAGAGAAGAGAGAGATATCGCAATGAGAGTTTCTCACCAAATGATGTTCCATCCTCAACATGGGGGGCGCAGTCATACTTATATACTTTCTGCGCTCAAATCTGCACCCATTAGTCTCTTGACACATGGAGCTGCTCTCACATCTGTCAGCACAAATCCAGCGACCACTACCTAACCAAACCGCCAGACAACATTAGCGGGAACTCGGCAGCCCGGCGCATCACCTCGGCCTCACACGACCGGGCTGCATAACGGGTCTGAGTACTCCACTCGCCGAGCTCCACAACAACCGGAGCTTAGTAGCATTCCGGGAAGACCGGGTTCCAGACAGCTTAAGCCGGTACTCAGAAAATCTTTCCCACCGAGCTAAACGTACTCCTACGAAACCTGGGTTAGCAGACGATAACCTCGACCAAACTAACTCTGCCCAAACATATGACCTGGGCCCCGACCGAGCAAGACCAACTCCGGGGAAGCCCAATTAGCTCGGCCTAAACATAGGACCTGGGCCACAACCGAGCAAAACCAACTCTGGACAGACCCAAGTTAGCTCGGCCCAAACATGCTCGGCACTCTTCCTGTCCGGCTTCTACCACGGCCCAAAGCCAGACTATAAATCTCCCTCTCAAATGCCCCTTAATTCTGTCCGCGCAAGCGTGACTGGGATTACATGATAAGACCGGGGTAGATTCCCCCTCAGTCCTCAATCCGCAAGATGTCTATCGAGCTAATCCCCATACTCGGTTTATTGATTTGCTCGGTCGACGCCTCAACTCTCCATCCTGTCTCTTCAATACTGATGCCACCGTCAATTGGGACACGCGTCCTTCGCTCATTGGCCTCGAACAGGCAACCCAACTGTCTCTTCATATTCGAATTTTGGCGGTTCTTTTCTCCTATAAACACGCCAACTCCTCCTTCACATTTTCTTCTTACCGTTTCTCTTCCATTCCTGACATCCAGACGCTGCAGTGCCAACCACCCTACTCAAACACCATTCCTGCTCACGACTGTGTTGGTGCTTGAGGATTCAGCTTTTGCCTCTAAACTGGGGAGTTCTTCGAATTTCCCTATTGCTTTTTTCATTTGGTATTTCACATTTTAGGGCACAAAAGCCATAGGTTTTAGGATATAGCTCCCCAAAAACCTTCTTTGCCCTTGCTCTCTTTGCTGTTCTTCAACTTTTGTGATAAACACATGAAGACCTGGGGCAGACCGGGATCTAGGTCTTCTTTTGATCCCAAAAAACACCAAAACTGAACAAGTTACGAGTTTGCAAAACTCGCGTAGGAACCGAGGTAACAGAGTGCTGGACCGCTCGACCGGGCTAACATCTGGTCCGCTTGAGTAGCCGAGCTTCTAGGTTTACCTTTGTGACCGAGATGGTTTGGCACTCCATCTGACCGAGCTAAGGCCAAGCTCGTTTTGCGCGACCGCGCTCCCACTTACACTTCATTTTACTGCAGAGTCCAAGGGGACCACGCACCAATACTGAGGCTCTCAAAGGCCAAGTAGCCATCGACTGAGAATTTTGCCAAACCAACATAGCCGTGCTAAAATCAGTCGGCTTCACATGGGGCGATATCACTTCCTTGTCGACACGCCAGTTACTAGCCCTGTTTCGGGAAAAATATGGCGTCCCGGTCGACGTACATCTTGAGCTCGGTGACGAGGACACCACCCCTTGGGGCAGGCTGGACCAATGCCCTGTCACCGTGCTCTCCATAATAAAAGGTGGCCTCCGCTTCCCGGTTAACCCCCTAATGTGCGAGTTCTTGCGGCGCACCGGGCTAGTACCAACCTAAGTTTCAACCAACACTTATCGTATAATAAACGGGATTGCCGAGCTAAACAACCAGCTGGGCCTAAGCTTAGGGCTAGCCGAGATTCTACGCCAGTACACCCTAGGACATATAGGCGATGGTCTCAACTACTATTTAAAGATTAGACTGGGCAAGGAGAAGATAGTGACTGGCACCCCGGATAAAGATATGCACGACGACGACTTTTTCTGGGTGTCTAGAAACTATGAAACAGCCGACGTGCCCGGCTGGTACATTGGCAGGAACTTCGGTTCGACATGTAAACCGTGCTCACTGCTCGGTCAAATTATTTTCCTTTACCATTCTATATTAATGCCTTTTCTTCTTTTCCTCTTTGCAGCTATAGAAGCTTTGCAAGCCAACTATTATAACCCCAACGAAGCAGCCATCAAAACCGTGCTCCGGTACCGTAACCGGGATTGTCACGAACTTCTCGGCTACGTACCGACCTACAGATACTCCGCCCCCTGCCAAAGTAGAGTAACAGACTTTCTTCGAGCGCCGTCTCCACTACCTGACCCAACACTACCGGACGTGCCCCTAATCCCGCTGACCGAAGAAGAGGAGATGGTAAAACGAAGCCGCATCAAAAATCTCATCACTGCCACATCCACCGAGCTACCGAGCATCCCACCTCGCACCTCAAGAGCCGGGCAAACATCTGAGGCCGTCATTGCCTTGGCATCAACCCCTCTAGCACAGGCCAGCAAGGAAAGCCGCCGAGCAGGCAAAAGGCCCCGGTCCGCTAACCCTACTGCCGAACTTGTCACCGAGTTGAGCACCGAGCAACCGGTGGAGGGAACAGAACCAACTTCGCCGTGGCAGCCACCATTGAAGCACCGAGGAAAAGAGATTCCGGTGAACGCTTCGATCAAAGGTGATAAAGAACACCTTCTGGCTTTTGACCTGTCAAAAGCACTTCTCCTGTGGTCGGCAGTGACCATGTTCCCGATACCCGGATTGTCAAGTCCTCGGTCAAATCAATGACCAGGGTATGAGCTTTGTACATCTATTCAAATTTGTCAAATGTTTCCACGGTTACTTTTTTGATCTCTTACACGTCCTCTTACAGGCTGTCCAGAAGTAACATCTGGTGATGGAAATGATTCACAAGCTTTGGAAGAAGGTGACCGATGCCAACAACCAGGCCAAGAATCTTGAAACCGAGCTGGGCTGGTCTAAGGCTTCACTTGAGATGGCGAATGCTGACAATGCAAGACTCCTCGGCCAACTTGGCAGGGCCGAGCAAGAAAGGGACGAACTCAAAGCTCTACTAGCGGCCGAGAAAGAAGGGAGGAAGGCTGCCGTGGACGAGGCCAACAATCTCAGTTTCCAGGAGGCCGAGGAAAACTACACCAGGCTGGTCGAAGCCACCAAGGACATTTATTTCAAGTCCGATTGGAAGGCCGCTTGGGAAAAACTCGGCCAAGGATCGGAGACCGAGGTATTTGTTTCTCCTCCCCCAGCCTTCCTGCCGGTTTACCTGATTCCTTATGCTAATGAAGTCTTCAACGCCTTGCAAGAGGAGGCAGAAAAGAAGCCGAGGAAGAGAGTAGCCAACCAGAGCTCGGCGAGGAAGAGAAGGCCGCTGCGGTTGACTTGGAGGTTGCGGCAGAAGGAACCGGTGACGAGTTTGCCGATCTCTCTCCGCTACCTTAGCCTAGGCGCGTCGTTGTTTCTCTTTCTTTTTTTTTTAGAATGTAACCGGACTGCCTGCCCCACCTTATGTAATTCGGTTTATCAGTAATGAAAAGTTTTGATTTCGTTAACTGTTGCACTGCTATGTTTCATCATCTCGGTAGGAACCTTTAAGAAAAACATCGAATACTTTAGCCGGGGTAAATCACCTCGGCTAGATCTTTTGAGTTGGGCAAATCACCAACCCCTTTAGCCGGGACAAAGCATCTCTGGCTAAAGCCCTGAGCGAATCTTTAACTCATATAGCCAAGGTAAACCATCTCGGCTAATGCCACAGTTGAGTAAACCATCAAGTTATTTAACCGGAGTAAAACATCTCGGTTGAAACCATAGAGTTGAGTAAGTCATGAACTCATTCAACTAGGGTAGAACATCTCGGTTGAAACCATAGAGTTGAGTAAGTCATGAACTCATTCAACCGGAGTAAAACATCTCGGTTGAAACCATAGAGTTGAGTAAATCATGAACTCATTCAACCGGAGTAAAACATCTCGGTTGAAACCATAGAGTTGAGTAAATCATCAACTCATTCAACCGGAGTAAAACATCTCGGTTGAAACCATAGAGTTGAGTAAATCATCAACTCATTCAACCGGGGTAAAACATCTCGGTTGAAACCATAGAGTTGCGTAAATCATCAACTCATTCAACTGGAGTAAAACATCTCGATTGAAACTATAGAGTTGAGTAAATCATCAACTCATTCAACCGGAGTAAAACATCTCGGCTAAGACTGCAGAGTTGAGCAAATCATCAACTCCTTTAGCCGGAATGAATCATCTCAGCTAAAACACAAGAGTAGGTCCCTAAAACAACAAACTGCTTCAGCAAGGATAATTCACTTCTATTATATTGACAAAAAGGGTATTACATTCGGAAGTGCAGGGAGAGCAAGTCCTTCCTCAAAAAATTACATAAGAACGTTAAATACTTAAAATAGTATAGTTTGAGGTTGGCCGTATTCCATGGCCGGGGTACGCCTTTTCCTTCCAAATCTTCTAAGTGGTATGCCCACTTGCCCGCCAGACCGGTTACCTTGTAGGGTCCTTCCCAGTTTACCCCTAGCTTGCCTTCGCCCGGCATCAGTGTGTTGCTCATGACCTTCCTTAAAACCCAGTCGCCCAATTTAAACGGTCTGGGGTGCACGGTTTTGTTGTATTTCCTAGACAGTTCTTGTTGGTATGCGGCCACGTGGATCAAAGCTTTTTCTCAACACTCTTCAGCTAGGTCCAATTCTAAGGCGACTGCTTCAGAATTCAATTCAGGCTCAAAATTTTCACTGCGGATGGTGGGCATGCCAATTTCCACTGGGATGACCGCCTCCATACCATATGCCAGGGCAAAAGGAGTTTCCTTGGTGGATCGCCTCGGGGTCGTCCGATATGCCCAAAAGACACTTGGGAGTTCCTCGGCCCATTTTCCTTTGGCTTTCTCTAGTCATTTCTTCAACCCATCAAGAATTGTCTTGTTGGACACTTCGGCTTGGCTGTTGGACTACGGGTAAGCCGGAGTGGAGTTATAGAATTCAATCTTCAATTCCTCACAAAATCCTCTGAATAAGCGCCCATCAAACTGGGTGCCATTATCAGAAATCAGAATCTTGGGGACGCCAAACCGCATTACTACATTCTGCCAGACAAACCGTTTGACGTCTTTCTCCTTGATAGTCACTAGGGGCTCAGCTTCAACCCATTTGGTGAAGTAATCCGTAGCCGCAATGAAGAACTTTCGGTTGCCAGGCGTTATTGGGAGTGGTCCCACTATGTCTAGCCCCCACATTGCAAAAGGCCAAGGGCTTGTGAGGGGCTGGCTGGTGAATTTGGTGGGCGAACTTCTGGCACTTCTCACATTTTCTAACATATTTTTGAGCGTCTGCTTGCATGCACGACCACCAATACCCTTGCGAGATAGCTCGGTAGGCCAAAGATCTTCTGCCAATGTGACTTCCGCATCTGCCTTCATGAATCTCGTACAGGAAAGCTTCCACGCTGTTTAGGTGTACACACTTGAGGTAAGGACCGGTGAAGGACTTCTTGTATAAAGCGCCAGATGGAGAGAGCCAAAACCGCTCTGCCTTCACCCGGACTTTATGCGCTGCCTTTTTGTCAACTGGGAGGGTCCGCTCTTTCAGGAAAAGAATAATAGGGTCCATCCAAGAGGGCCAAGCTCGGTGCAGAGTACCTCTGTTTGCTCGGGTTCCTCTAGACTAGGCCTTGGAAGAAACTCAATAAGGAGAGGGTTGGGGGATGAATGGTCGACCATGGAGGCTAAGCCGGCTAACTCGTCTGCACAGCCATTATTTTCACGACCGATTTGTTGGACCCTTATTGCTTGGAATCGCTTGATGTGTTCTCTTACCAAAGCTTAGTACTTGGCCATTCTGTCATCTTTGGCTTCGTAGACCCTAGACACTTGGTTAACAACCAGTAGGGAGTCACTGTAAACCATCAGCTCGGATGCGTGTAACTGAAGCGCGCTCTTAAGCCCAACCAATAGCGCCTCGTACTCAGCCTCGTTATTAGACGCAGGGAATCCGAGTGTGATAGAATATTCGATGGTCAGACCATCTGGTGAGATCAAACTATGCCCATCCTGACACCGTGATGATTTGAGGCTCCATCTACAAAAAGTTTCCACATTTCACCGATGAAGAGCTTCCAACACTCTGAGGGGTCCTGGGATTCTTGAAGGTTGATGAGATCACGGTCGCTCGGCTGTTCAGTTTCTAGTTTACTACTGTTCGGTTCCATTTCATCCCCCCTCGGCGATGTGGCTGCGAACCCAATAGGTTGGTCTGTTATGCCCAAGTCCGTTATCGCATTGCCGGGTTGCGGTACTATTCCGACAGGAGGTTTTATGGATGGGCGCGCAAGTTCCGCATCGCCTCCATCACCCTGTAGTGCAATTTCCGTTGAGCCTTCATTCGCCTCCTCGGCCACCGTGGCGAGATCCACCAGGCATACTGGATGAATGCCAGACGAGAATTCAGCAATAAAGTCGGCCAATGCTTACGTTTTTATGGCAGTTCGGAGCTGGAACTTGACGTCGAATTGTCCCAACTCGACCGCCCACTTAAGGATTTGACCGGAGAAATCCACCCGTTCGAACAAGGCTTTAAGGGGGAACTCGGTCAACACGACGATTGTGTGAGCATGAAAGTAGTGCGCCAATTTCCTAGAGGCCATTATCAACGCTAATGCAAGTTTTTCCAGTGGCAAGTACCTCGACTCTGCTGGTAGCAAGGTTTTGCTCACGTAAAAGATGGGGAAATGCTGAATACCCTCTGATCGGACAAGCACCGCACTAACTGTATGCTGAGAAACTGCCAGATATATGTAGAGTTCTTCGCCAAGCTTAGGTGTCACCAACAATTGAGCAGAAGACAAATATGCCTTCAGCTCGGCCAAAGCCTTGTCACATTCCTTCTCCCATGAAAACTTGGATCTCAAGGCTCGAAAGAAAGGTCAGCAGCGATCGGATGACCGGCTTATGAATTGGCTAAGCGCGGCTGCCATATCAGCAAGATGTTGCACGTCCTTTGCTGAGTTGGGCTGCTTCAGTTCTTGCACAGCTTTGATTTGTGTGGGGTCCGCTTCGATGCCTCAGTTTGTAACTAGAAAGCCTAGGAATTTCCCGGATCCCACGCCGAAGGCACACTTTGATGCATTCAGGCGTAGCTTGTGCTATTTAAGAATGGCGAACATCTCGACTAGGTCGGACGAGTGGTCAGCCTGTTGCCTGCTTTTGACCACCATGTCATCGATATAAGCCTCCATCGTCCGGCCTAGCAGAGGAGTGAACATTTTGATCACCATTCTTTGGAAAGTCGCCCTGGCGTTCTTCAAACCAAAAGGCATGACTCGATAGCAGAAGAGTCCCCTTGGGGTGGTGAAAAAGGTTATCTCGCGGTCGAGAACATGCATGGCAATCTGGTGATAACCGCGATAGGCATCCAAGAAACTGAGCCTGTTATGCGCGGCCGTAAGATCCACCAGCTTTCGATTCTTGGCAGAGGAAAGCTATCTTTAGGGCAGGCTCGGTTGACGGTCTTGTAATCAACGCAAACTCGCCACTTCTCATTCTTCTTTGGTACGACAACCATGTTTGAAACCCACCGAGGGTAGTGCACTTCCTGGATGGCCCTAGCTTCGAGTAGGTTCCTTACTTCCTCCACGACTACCTCGGCATGATGAAGAGCCGATCTCCTCGTTCTTTGAATGACTGGCCGCGCATCTGGGAAAACATTGAGTTAGTGGCAAATAAAGCTTGGATCAATGCCAGGCATGTCATATGGCGTCCATGCGAAGACTTCGATATTTGCCATCAAGAATTCCACCATCTCGGTCCGTTCTTGGGCGGTCAGGCTAGATCCCAGCAAAAAGAACTTGTTTGGACTTTCCGTGTCGATCCGTACTTCTACCAACTCTTCAACAGCCTTGTCCTCGGCCCTAGTGCCCGCGTCATCAAGGACACTCTGGTCTTCTGGACCTTCAATCATTTGCACGAAGCCTTTGGTAGCTTAGCTCCCATTCACTGCCATGAAACATTGCTTCGACATGACTTGATCGCCCCAAATTTCCTCAACTTCCCCCATAATCGAGGGGAATCTCATAACCTGGTGATAGGTTGATGCTACCGCCTGCATTGCATGAAGCCATCCCCTACCCAAGATCAAGTTCTATGTGGTCGGCACCTTCAATACCCAGAACTCCACCTGCTTAACCACGGATCCGGCCTTGACTGGCAAGATTATCTTTCCCATTAGCCACTCCGGTTGCGAGTTAAAACCCACTAGTGGAGAAGTTGCCGAAGCCAAGTCTGTATCCCAGAGTTTGAGTTGCTTGAACACATCGTAATACATAATCTCAACCGAGCTTCCTTGGTCAATCAGGATGCGTTTGACATCGAAGTCCCTGACGCGGAGGGTGACTACCAGGGAGTCGTTGTGCGGCATTTGAATACACTCTAGGTCACTAAATGAAAAACTAATCACATCTTTGTTCTCGGTCTTCCCCCTTTTGATCGCGGGCTGGACTGACAAAACTTTCCTCATATGTTCCGCATTTTTTATCATTCCTCGGAGCTCGCATACGCGCACCGGCTCCACTATGCCGTGGATCACATTGACCATTCCTTGAGGGGGGGGCCTCTAAGTCATCCAGACCATTCAGACCAGCCAGGTAGGATGTGCGGCCTTAACACCCCCATCAATGTAAAGGTCTAAGTGACCGGCGGCGACTAACTCCTCCAAGTGTTGCTTCAAAGGCAAACAGTCCTCTATCCGGTGTCCTCGCTCCCTATGATATGTGCAGCGGTACCGCGGATTGAAGCCCTTTTACGCGTCACCTAGCTTAGCAAGAAACCAGACGTAATCCTCGTCACAGATTTCGCTAAGTATACAACAGATTGGGATCTTAAATACTGTGGTGATGTCCGTCCGAGCGTTCAACCTTCTGGTAGCATCAGCTGCGTCATCATGGGGATATTCAGCTCTGTCATTGCGGCAACCTCTACCCCGGTTTCGATGGCTTGATCCACGGTCTGATTCCCCGGCGCGATCATTTGGATGGTTAGTCTCCTGTCCGACCGCGTGTACCTTGCCAACCGTCCTTTTGTCGATTGCCACCAGAGTTGTCTTTGCGGTGGACGCCGCCGCACCATCCTCTACTCGAAAGTGTTCATTGATGCGCTGTATTAGTTGCACCATGGATGTCGGCTGGTTCATTGTAAGCGAGTCCTTCAGCCTATGTCCGACCGGGAAACTGCGCTTATATTGGGTGATTGCCAAGTTGATCGGGCAATCTAAAATCTTGTTGAAGGTTTCCCAGTATCGGGAGTTGTATGCCTTGAGGATGTCGCTCAGCTCCATCTTGACACTGAGAAGGTGGTCCACCTCCTTTGGTGTTTTGGTGTTGGTCTTGAAATGAGTCACAAATGCTTCCGCCAACTGCTGCCGTCTTTCGATGCTTTCCTCCGGCAACCTTTCAAACCATTTCAAGCCCAGCTCGCCCAAACTCGACGGGAAGATAAGGCACATAAGAGCGTCATTGTGTCTATGTTCGGCCATGACCTGCCGGAAGTGGCTCACATGCATGTATGGATCGGTCTTTCCGTCGTAAAGCGTAAACTTGGCCTGGTGAAAGCCCGCAGGGAGCGGTGTGGTTTCTATCTCGAGGGAGAAAGGGGTGGCGTTCAGCCTTGCCAAATCTGTATCCAGAGGGGCTGGCACGGTTGGGCGGGGTGGCGGCATTATGACGTCCTCACTGGCGTGACCCCGTAAGACAGCCGCTGGAACGCCGGCACCCTTTGAGCCTCTCGTTGGTGAGCCCGTTCCTTCAAAACAACCCGCAAGTCCTCTGAACGAGCGGAGTAGGAATATATCGACGTCGTCGCCGGACGTGAGGGATGGTAGGTACTATCTTGCGTGCTGGACTTCTCTACAAGCGCATCTAAATCTCCAACCCTGTAACTTCTGGTGATAGAAAAGGAGGGCGTGTGTCGCTGACTCTAGCTGCCCGAACGGCGTGGTTGGGTGCGTTCACTGTGGTCTCCCACTCCAGCAACACCCTTCCCTTTGACCTGCCGTTTGAGAGTTTCTACCTCCGCCGCCATTCTCCGAATAACGGTGTCTTGGTCCCGTAACTTATGCTCCAGACACCTAGCATGCGATTCTCTTTGCCGCCGATGTCCGTCTAGGCTCCGGGAGTGACCAAAACTTCTAGCGCGCTTGTCTCGCGCATCTCTTGGAAGTTCTCCTGGGGAAGTCTCCAGGTTCGTCATGTTCTGAACGGCGGGGAGTCCATCTCTCCATCTGGCTGACTCCGAGGGAGCTCCATCAATGGCAGACAACGGTATTTCATCGTTGTTCGCCATGGAAGGTGATCGGATGAGCTCAGAGGACAAGGTTGTGTCTGCGAAAGCTTCCCATAAACGGCGCCAATTGTACGAAGAAGAAATATCTGTCACTGTAAGTACTCCTTTCGTCCAAGCTCTGTGTCTATCCGATCAACCTGAGAATACAACGATGGTGAGCTACCCGGCGGTATGTTGCGGGAAAACCCCTCCGACAGTCAAGTTAGCACACACTCAGAGAAAGAGAGAGAGAAGAGAGAGATATCGCAATAAGAGTTTCTCACCAAATGATGTTCCATCCTCAGCATAAGGGGCGCAGTCATGCTTATATACTTTCTGTGCTTAACTCTGCACCCATTAGTCTCTTGACACGTGGAGCTACTCTCCCATCTGTCAGCACAAATCCAACGAACACTACCTAACCAAACCGCCAGACAACATTAGTGGGAACTCGGCAGCCCGGCGCATCACCTCGGCCTCACACGACCGGGCTGCATAACGAGTCTGAGTACTCCACTCACCGAGCTCCACAACAACCGAGCTTAGTAGCATTCCGGGAAGACCGGGTTCCAGACAGCTTAAGCCGGTACTCAGAAGATCTCTCCCACCAAGCTAAACGTACTCCCACGAAACTTGGGTTAGCAGACAGTAACCTCGACCAAACTAACTCTGCCCAAACATATGACCTGGGCCCCGACCGAGCAAGACCAACTCCGGGGAAGCCCAGTTAGCTCAGCCTAAACATGGGACTTGGGCCACGACTGAGCAAAACCAACTCTGGACAGGCCCAAGTTAGCTCGACCCAAACATGCTCGGCACTCTTCCTGTCCGGCTTCTACCACGGCCTAAAGCTAGACTATAAATCTCCCTCTTAGATTTGAAAAGCCCAAAGTCAGCAAAACAAGTGCATATGTTGACTGGAAGGGCTGCAGCCTTGAAAAGATTTATAAGCAAAAGTTCGGACAAGTGTAAACCATTTTTCAGCCTGTTGAAAAAGGCCACCGACTTCTTGTGGACAGAAGAATGTGAAGTCGCCTTGGCCGACTTGAAAAGATAACTGACCATAGCCCTAGTTCTCTTAAATCCAGTACCTGGAGGGAGCTATTCATCTACTTGCCGGTCTCAGAGCATGCAGTGAGTGCAGTGATAATTAGAGAAGAGAAGGAAGAACAAAGGGCAGTATACTATGTGAGTAAAACCCTAGCGGGCGCAGAGACCAGGTATTTACCCCTGGAGAAATTAACATTGGCCTTAATAATGACCTCCAAGAAGTTGAACCATTATTTCCAAGCCCACAAGATTGTGGTATTGACTGAGCACCCTGTAAAGTCCTTGCTACAGCAAGGAGATCTAACAGGCAGGATGGCCAGATGGGCAGTGGTATTGGGCCAATACGATTTAGAGTTCAGATCCAAAACGGTAATCAAAGGCCAGGTTTTGGCTGACTTCGTGGCCGAGTTCATGTATGGCACCATCCCACGTTGGGCTCCAGTGAGCCGCAGCTTAGGATGTCCAGGTGAACAAGAAGAGACCCAACTGGAGATCAAAAACCCTACAGCAGAGTAGAAGAAAGAAGAGAAACTCAAGCCCTGCGATATTTACATCGACAACTCTTTTCACCTATTTGTTGATAGGAGTTCAAACTGACAAGGACCGGGGCAGGAGTAGTGCTAGTATCGCCAGATGGGTAGATATCAGAACAATCTATTCGACTATGGTTTAAAGCCTCAAACAATGAAGTAGAATATAAAGCACTAATCGCGAGATTGAAGTTGGCAGCAGCAATGGAAGCCGACAAGGTGGTGGTCTTCTGCGACTCCCAACTTATTATGAACCAAGCAACAGGCGAGTATGCAACCCGAGATAAAAAAAATGATAGCCTATGTCAAAGAGGTTGTTAAATTACTAGCCTTCTTTCAGGACTGCCGACTGCAGCAGGTTAGCCGAGATGACAACAACCATGCCGATACCTTGGCTAACCTGGCTAGTGCAATGAAATCAAGAGAGGCAAGGACAATAATGGTTGATTATTTGTCAAGCTCAAGTGTGGAACCACTGATCACAGAGTATGAAGCAATGTGTGCGTAGATGGGACCAAGTTAGATGGATACAATAGTAATATTCCTTAGAGATGAGAAGTTTTCAGATGATCGCAAGGAAGCACACAAGACCAGACTGAAGTCGGCTAGGTTTAGTCTGACAGCAGAAGGACATCTCTACAGAAGGTCTTTTACTGGTCCCCTTTTAAGATGTGTGCATCCTTCACAAGTTAAAGACTTCTTGTATGAAATACATGAAGGAGTATATGGAAGCCACGCTGGGGGCAGATCACTTGCTCATAGGGCCATTACTCAGGGGTATTGGTGGCCCTACATGCAGAAGGATGCTGAATCCTATGTCAGAAAGTGTGAGAAACGTCAGAGGTTCGCACCTTTGATACATCAACTAGCAACAGATTTGAACCCAGTATCCAGCTCTTGGCCTTTTGCCCAGTGGGGCATGGATCTTGTTGGACAACTACCCCAAGCAACTAGACAAATGAAGTTCCTGCTAGTAACAACTGACTATTTCACAAAGTGGGTAGAAGCTAAACCCCTCGCGAAGATTTGGGACATTGATGTGAAGAATTTCATATGGAAGAACATCATCACCGGGTTTGGGATCCTAAGGGCAATAATAGCAGATAATGGTACACAATTTGACAGTAACTAATCAAAAGCTTCTGTGCAAAGTACAAAATCAAGAACTGTTATTTCACTCCAAGTTTCTCTCAGAGTAATGGTCAGACAGAAGCATCCAACAAAACTATCTTGGATGGGATCAAGAAGAGGCTGGAAACAGCAAAAGAAAAATGGGTGGAAGAGTTGCCTAATGTATTCTGGGCACATCGGACTACTCCGAAAAGATCAACTGGGGAATCCCCATTTGTCATGGCTTATCGCATAGAAGCAGTCATTTTTCTGGAAGTCAGCATCCCAGGGATTAGAACCAAAGGAGTAGAGAATGGGACTAACGAGGCATTCCTTGTCCGAGATCTGGACCTACTTGAGGAGAAAATTAAGAAAGCAGCAATTCGGCTGGGGCATACCGGCAACAACTTGCTAGGGCTTATAATAAGAAGGTCAACCCAAGAGGGTTGAAAGTTGGGGACCTAGTGCTAAGAAAAGTGGTCAGCAACAAGAAGGATCCTAGAGAGGGCAAGTTGGGCCCAAATTGGAAGGGACCTTATGGAATCATCTCGGTAACCGGCAATGGTGCATATCGGCTTGAAGACAGTAAAGACAAAGAGTTGTCAAGACCCTAGAACACTTGCAACTTAAAGTTTTTCTATCATTAGACTTTTTTGTTTTTCGAAATTTATGTCATAATTTTCTTAGCCGAGGTAGTAATAAAATTTTTAGCCTGATTTTTAAGAATTTGAAAATTTGTGTAATTGGACTGACTAGTCCTTTGGCGATGTTTTTGATTAAAACATGATGAATAACTTAGACTTATTATATGGTAGAGTTGAATTATACTTACATATAATAGAGTTGAATTAAGTTGGTAATGTTTCTGATTGAAACATAACGAATAACTTAGACTTATTATTTGGCAGAGTTGAATTATACTTACATATAATAGAGTTGAACTAAGTTGGCGATATTTCTGATTGAAACATGACGAATAACTTAGACTCATTATATGGCAGAGATGAAATTAGACTTGCATATAATGGAGTTGAACTAAGTTGGTTTAATATAGCATTTCCATGTCGGCAGAATTAAGCTTAGAATGAAACTAAGTGCATTTCAGTTAGATTAACCAAGGTTAAGAACCTCGGCTAGTCTTTGTTTGAATCTGACTTCGGCAAAAACTATACGTACTTAATGTGAATATAAGTGAAACTTAAGTTCACATTAGGGGGCAAAGAGCTGGAGAATGATAAGTAAAAGTTTAAAGTGCTTGGGAGTTGGAATTTTATAGAAAAATATACAAACTAGAGTTGGCTTAACACTTGTTAAAATTTTCAGAAAAATTTACAAGTTAAAGTTAAGCAGAGGTAATATTGCAAGAAGTATATACGTACTTGCCGAGATGACCAGGTTGCCAAACTTGGGAAGTATAGAAGACAAAAGTCTTGATAGAAGACAATAAGTGAGAGTGAAGTGGCAAGTTTAAAACAACACTTGTGAAAATATTTTACAATGTTTTTTAGTGTTAAGCCAAGACTGAGATAAACAATTAGAAGTTACGTCCGAGGAACTTTACTCCGAAGAGGTTATACAAATAAAGGTATACTTTGAAGACATGTAAAATTATTCTAAGTATGAAAGTGGTAAACATGCATAAGAGAAAAAAAGGCATTCAAACACTTAGAAGAAAGGAGGAGACTTGCATTAAAAAAAAAGACTACTTGTTCAATTACATAAAGGGCACATCGGCCAAGTATGAAGCTAAACATTTGTTCAAGACAAAACAAAATACAATTGAAAGAAGAGACAGTACAAAGAAAAGATAAAACATCCAAAGTACTAGGACTGATTTGTGATTTCTCAACCTCGGATAGCGGTGTTGCATTCTGTTCGACCGCTATCTCGGCGTCTATCTCCAGTAAAGTCTGATCCAGGCTTTTCTTGGTGCACTGGACCTCGGCCTCAGAGGTAGTTGGTTTGGGAGAGACGTCCTTGGATGCCAAGTCATCCTCTTTGTCTTGAGTCAAGTCTATTTGCTCATTAAGGGTGGGAGACTTGACATCAGTGGCAGCCTCCTCCTCTATTTCGTCAGCTTCATCATCCTCGGCGTCATCTTTGAGCTCTGGAGGGAAAGTCACCTCAAGCTGGTTGATGTCTCGAAGGTCGGAGTCCATGGAAACAACTAAGTTGTTGAGGGTCGCCGTCCAACCGAGGTAATAACCTC
>CM069908.1:8675898-8773728 GCA_036172215.1 Camellia granthamiana | reverse complement strand
GACACTCTGGTCTTCTGGACCTTCAATCATTTGCACGAAGCCTTTGGCAGCTCGACTCCCATTCACTGCCATGAAACATTGCTTCGACATGACTTGATCGCCCCAAATTTCCTCAACTTCCCCCATAACCGAGGGGAATCTCATAACCTGGTGATAGGTTGATGCTACCGCCTGTATTGCATGAAGCCATCCCCTACCCAAGATCAGGTTCTATGTGGTCGGCACCTTCAATACCCAGAACTCCACCTGCTTAACCACAGATCCGGCCTTGACTGGCAAGATTATCTTTCCCATTGGCCACTCCGGTTGCGAGTTAAAACCCACTAGTGGAGAAGTTGCCGAAGCCAAGTCTGTATCCCGGAGTTTGAGTTGCTTGAACACGTCGTAATACATAATCTCAATAGAGCTTCCTTGGTCAATCAGGATACGCTTGACATCGAAGTCCCTGACGCGGAGGGTGACTACCAAGGAGTCGTTGTGCGGCATTTGAATATGCTCTAGGTCGCTAAATGAAAAACTAATCACATCTTTGTTCTCGGTCTTCCCCCTTTTGATCGCGGGCTGGACTGACAAAACTTCCCTCATATGTTCCGCATTTTTATCATTCCTCGGAGCTCGCATACGCGCGCCGGCTCCACTATGCCGTGGATCACATTGACCACTCCTTGAGGGGAGGCCTCTAAGTCATCCAGACCATTTAGATCAACCAGGTAGGATGCGCGGTCTTAACACCCCCATCAATGTAAAGGTCTAAGTGACCGGCGGCGACTAACTCCTCCAAGTGTTGCTTCAAAGGCAAACAGTCCTCTGTCCGGTGTCCTCACTCCCTATGATATGTGCAGTGGTACCATAGATTGAAGCCCTTTTGCGCGTCACCTAGCTTAGCAGGAAACCAGACGTAATCCTCGTCACGGATTTCGCTAAGTATGCAATAGATTGGGATCTTAAATACTGTGGTGATGTCCGTCCGAGCGTTCAACCTTCTGGTAGCATCAGCTGCGTCATCGCGGGGATATTCAGCTCTGTTATTGCGGCAACCTCTACCTCGGTTTCGATGGCTTGATCCACGGTCTAATTCCCCGGCACGATCATTTGGATGGTTAGTCTCCTGTCCGACCGCGTGTACCTTGCCAGCCGCCCTTTTGTCGGTTGCCACCAGAGTTGTCTTCGCGGTGGACGCCGCCGCACCATCCTCTACTCGGAAGTGTTCATTGATGCGCTGTATTAGTTGCCCCATGGATGTTGGCTGGTTCATTGTAAGCGAGTCCTTCAGCCTATGTCCGACCGGGAGACTGCGCTTATATTGGGTGATTGCCAAGTTGATCGGGCAATCTAAAATCTTGTTGAAGGTTTCCCAGTATCGGGAGTTGTATGCCTTGAGGATGTCACTCGGCTCCATCTTGACACTGAGAAGGTGGTCCACCTCCTTTGGTGTTTTGGTGTTGGTCTTGAAATGAGTCACAAATGCTTCCGCCAACTGCTGCCGTCTTTCGATGCTTTCCTCCGGCAACCTTTCAAACCATTTCAAGCCCAGCTCGCCCAAACTCGACGGGAAAATAAGGCACATAAGAGCGTCATTGCGTCTATGTCCGGCCATGACCTGCCGGAAGTGGCTCACATGCATGTATGGATCGGTCTTTCCGTCGTAAAGCGTAAACTTGGGCGATGAAAGCCCGCAGGGAGCGGTGTGGTTTCTATCTCGAGGGAGAAAGGGGTGGCGTTCAGCCTTGCCAAATCTGTATCCAGAGGAGCTGGCACGGTTGGGCGGGGTGGCGGCATTATGACCTCCTCGCTGGCGTGACCCCGTAAGACAGCCGCTGGAACGCCGGCACCCTTTGAGCCTCTCGTCGGTGAGCCGTTCCTTCAAAACAACCCGCAAGTCCTCTGAGCGAGCGGAGTAGGAATATATCGACGTCGTCGCCGGACGTGAGGGATGGTAGGTACTATCTTGCGCGCTGGACTTCTTTACAAGCGTGTCTAAATCTCCAACCCTGTAACTTCTGGTGATAGAAAGGGAGGGCGTGTGTTGCTGACTCTAGCTGCCCGAACGGCGTGGTTGGGTGCGTTCACTATGGTCTCCCACTCCAGCAACACCCTTCCCTTTGACCTGCCGTTTGAGAGCTTCTACCTCCACCGCCATTCTCTGAATAACGGTGTCTTGGTCCCGTAACTTATGCTCCAGACGCCTAGCATGCGATTCTCTTCACCGCCGATGTCCGTCTAGGCTCCGGGAGTGACCAAAACTTCTAGCGTGCTTGTCTCGCGCATCTCTTGGAAGTCCTCCTGGGGAAGTCTCCAGTTTCGTCATGTTCTGAATGGCGAGGAGTCCATCTCTCCGTCTGGCTGACTCCAGGGTAGCTCCATCAATGGCAGACAACAGTATTTCATCGTTGTTTGCCATGGAAGGTGATCGGATGAGCTTAGAGGACAAGGTTGTGTCTGCGAAAGCTTCCCATAAACGGCGCCAATTGTACGGAGAAGAAATATCCATCGTTATCCGTACTCCTTTCGTCCACGCTCTGTGTCTATCCGATCAACCTGAGAATACAACGACGGTGAGCTACCCGGCGGTGTGTTGCGGGAAAACCCCTCCGACGGTCAAGTTAGCACACACTCAGAGAAAGAGAGAGAGAAGAGAGAGATATCGCAATAAGAGTTTCTCACCAAATGATGTTCCATCCTCAGCATGGGGGGCGCAGTCATGCTTATATACTTTCTGCGCTCAACTCTACACCCATTAGTCTCTTGACACGTGGAGCTGCTCTCCCATCTGTCAGCACAAATCCAGCGAACACTACCTGACCAAACCGCCAGACAACATTAGTGGGAACTCGGCAGCCCGACGCATCACCTCGGCCTCACACGACCGGGCTGCATAACGAGTCTGAGTACTCCACTCGCCGAGCTCCACAACAACCGAGCTTAGTAGCATTCCGGGAAGACCGGGTTCCAAACAGCTTAAGGCGGTACTCAGAAGATCTTTCCCACCGAGCTAAACGTACTCCCACGAAACTTGGGTTAGCAGACGGTAACCTTGGCCAAACTAACTCTGCCCAAACATATGACCTGGGCCCCGACCGAGCAAGATCAACTCCGGGGAAGCCCAGTTAGCTCAGCCTAAACATGGGACTTGGGCCACGACCGAGCAAAACCAACTCTGGACAGGCCCAAGTTAGCTCGACCCAAACATGCTCGGCACTCTTCCTGTCCGGCTTCTACCACGGCCTAAAGCTAGACTATAAATCTCCTTCTCAGATTTGAAAAGCCCAAAGTCAGCAAAACAAGTGCAGATGTTGACTAGAAGGGCTGCAGCCTTGAAAAGATTCATAAGCAAAAGTTCGGACAAGTGTAAACCATTTTTCAGCCTGTTGAAAAAGGCCACCGACTTCTTGTGGACAGAGGAATGTGAAGTCGCCTTGGCTGACTTGAAAAGATACCTGACCATAGCCCTAGTTCTCTCAAATCCAGTACCTGGAGGGAGCTATTCATCTACTTGCCGGTCTCAGAGCATGCAGTGAGTGCAGTGATAATTAGAGAAGAGAAGGAAGAACAAAGGGCAGTATACTATGTGAGTAAAACCCTAGCGGGCGCATAGACCAGGTATTTACCCCTGGAGAAATTAACATTGGCCTTAATAATGACCTCCAAGAAGTTAAACCATTATTTCCAAGCCCACAAGATTGTGGTATTGACTGAGCACCCTTTAAAGTCCTTGCTACAGCAAGGAGATCTAACAGGCAAGATGGCCAGATGGGTAGTGGTATTGGGCCAATACGATTTAGAGTTCAGATCCAGAACGGCAATCAAAGGCCAGGTTTTGGTTGACTTCGTGGCCGAGTTCATGCATGGCACCATCCTACGTTGGGCTCCAGTGAGCCGCAGCTTAGGATGTCTAGGTGAACAAGAAGAGACCCAACTGGAGATCAAAAACCCTACAGCAGAGTAGAAGAAAGAAGAGAAACTCAAGCCCTGCGATATTTACATCGACAACTCCTTTCACCTATTTGTTGATAGGAGTTCAAACCAACAAGGATCGGGGCAGGAGTAGTGCTAGTATCGCCAGATGGGCAGATATCAGAACAATCTATTCGACTATGGTTTAAAGCCTTAAACAATGAAGCAGAATATAAAGCACTAATCGCGAGATTGAAGTTGGCAGCAGCAATGGAAGCCGACAAGGTGGTGGTCTTCTGCGACTCCTAACTTATTATGAACCAAGCAACAGGCGAGTTTACAACCCGAGATAAAAAAAATGATAGCCTATGTCAAAGAGGTTGTTAAATTACTAGCCTTCTTTCAGGACTGCCGACTGCAGTAGGTTAGCCGAGATGACAACAACTATGCCGATACCTTGGCTGACCTGGCTAGTGCAATGAAATCAAGGGAGGCAAGGACAATAATGGTTGATTATTTGTCAAGCTCAAGTGTGGAACCACTGATCACAGAGTACGAAGCAATGTGTACGTAGATGGGACCAAGTTGGATGGATACAATAGTAATATTCCTTAGAGATGAGAAGTTTCCAGATGATCGCAAGGAAGCACACAAGACCAGACTGAAGTCGACTAGGTTTAGTCTGACAGTAGAAGGACATCTCTACAGAAGGTCTTTTACTGGTCCTCTTTTAAGATGTGTGCATCCTTCACAAGTTAAAGACTTCTTGTATGAAATACATGAATGAGTATATGGAAGCCATCCTGGGGGCAGATCACTTGCTCATAGGGCCATTACTCAGGGGTACTGGTGGCCCTACATGCAGAAGGATGCTGAATCCTATGTCAGAAAGTGTGAGAAACGTCAGAGGTTCACACCTTTGATACATCAACTAGCAACAGATTTGAACCCAGTATCCAGCCCTTGGCCTTTTGCCCAGTGGGGCATGGATCTTGTTGGACAACTACCCCAAGCAACTAGATAAATGAAGTTCCTGCTAGTAACAACTGACTATTTCACAAAGTGGGTAAAAGCTAAACCCCTCGCGAAGATTTGGGACATTGATGTGAAGAATTTCATATGGAAGAACATCATCATCGGGTTTGGGATCCTAAGGGCAATAATAGCAGACAATGGTACACAATTTGGCAGTAACTAATCAAAAGCTTCTGTGCAAAGTACAAAATCAAAAACTGTTATTCCACTCCAAGTTTCTCTCAGAGTAATGGTTAGGCAGAAGCATCTAACAAAACTATCTTGGATGGGATCAAGAAGAGGCTGGAAACAGCAAAAGAAAAATGGGTGGAAGAGTTGCCCAATGTATTCTGGGCACATTGGACTACTCCGAAAAGATCAACTGGGGAATCCCCATTTGCCATGGCTTATCGCATAGAAGCAGTCATCTTTCTGGAAGTCAGCATCCCAGGGATTAGAACCAAAGGAGTAGAGAATGGGACTAACGAGGCATTCCTCGTCCGAGATCTGGACCTACTTGAGGAGAAAATTGAGAAAACAGCAATTCGGCTTGGGGGCATACCGGCAACAACTTGCTAGGGCTTATAATAAGAAGGTCAACCCAAGAGAGTTGAAAGTTGGGGACCTGGTGCTAAGAAAAGTGGTCAGCAACAAGAAGGATCCTAGAGAGGGCAAGTTGGGCCCAAATTGGAAGGGACCTTATGGAATCATCTCGGTAACCGGCAATGGTGCATATCGGCTTGAAGACAGTAAAGACATAGAGTTGCCAAGACCCCGGAACACTTGCAACTTAAAGTTTTTCTATCATTAGACTTTTTTGTTTTTCGAAATTTATGTCATAATTTTCTTAGCCGAGGTAGTAATAAAATTTTTAGCCTGATTTTTAAGAATTTGAAAATTTGTGTGATTGGACTGACCAGTCCTTTGGCGATGTTTTTGATTGAAACATGATGAATAACTTAGACTTATTATATGATAGAGTTGAATTATACTTACATATAATAGAGTTGAACTAAGTTGGCAATGTTTCTGATTGAAACATAACGAATAACTTAGACTTATTATTTGGCAGAGTTGAATTATACTTGCATATAATAGAGTTGAACTAAGTTGGCGATGTTTCTGATTGAAACATGACGAATAACTTAGACTCATTATATGGCAGAGATGAAATTAGACTTGCATATAATGGAGTTGAACTAAGTTGGTTTAATATAGCATTTCCATGTCGGCAGAATTAAGCTTAGAATGAAACTAAGTGCATTTCAGTTAGATTAACCAAGGTTAAGAACCTCGGCTAGTCTTTGTTTGAATTTGACTTCGGCAAAAACTATACGTACTTAATGTGAATATAAGTGAAACTTAAGTTTACATTAGGGGGCAAAGAGCTGGAGAATGATAAGTAAAAGTTTAAAGTGCTTGGGAGTTGGAATTTTATAGAAAAATATATAAACTAGAGTTGGCTTAACACTTGTTAAAATTCTCAGAAAAATTTACAAGTTGAAGTTAAGCAGAAGTAATATTGCAAGAAGTATATACGTACTTGCCGAGATGACCAGGTTGACAAACTTGGGAAGTATAGAACACAAAAGTCTTGATAGAAGACAATAAGTGAGAGTGAAGTGGCAAGTTTAAAACAACACTTGTGAAAATATTTTACAATGTTTTTTAGTGTTAAGCCAAGACTGAGATAAACAATTAGAAGTTACGTCCGAGGAACTTTACTCCGAAGAGGTTATATAAATAAAGGTATACTTTGAAGACATGCAAAATTATTCTAAGTATGAAAGTGGTAAACATGCATAAGAGAAAAGAAGGCATTCAAACACTTAGAAGAAAGGAGGAGACTTGCATTAAAAAAAAAGACTACTTGTTCAATTACATAAAGGGCACATCGGCCAAGTATGAAGCTAAACATTTGTTCAAGACAAAACAAAATACAATTGAAAGAAGAGACAGTACAAAGAAAAGATAAAACATCCAAAGTACTAGGACTGATTTGTGATTTCTCAACCTCGGATGGCGGTGTTGCATTCTATTCGACCGCTATCTCGGCGTCTATCTCCAGCAAAGTCTGATCCAGGCTTTTCTCGGTGCACTGGACCTCAACCTCAGAGGTAATTGGTTTGGGAGAGACGTCCTTGGATGCCAAGTCATCCTCTTTGTCTTGAGTCAAGTCTATTTGCTCATTAAGGGTGGGAGACTTGACATCAGTGGCAGCCTCCTCCTCTATTTCGTCGGCTTTATCATCATCGGCGTCATCTTTGAGCTCTGGAGGGAAAGTCACCTCAAGCTGGTTGATGTCTCGAAGGTCGGAGTCCATGGAAACAACTAACTTGTTGAGGGTCGCCATCCAACCGAGGTAATAACCTCGGTTGCAAGCCAAGTTGACTTGCTGTTTGTATTGATCACGAACGGCGGCCTATCCCTCTTCGAAGGCTTTTTCATCAGCCACTTTTACCTCAGCCTTCTTAGAGGCAAGGGCCTCCTGAAGCTTGGCCTCCAAATCAGCTGCCTTGGCCTTGGCAACTTCAAGGTCGGCTCTTGCGGCCTCGGCTTCATCATTGGCCATTTTGACCTTTTCTTCAACCAAAGTCTGAGCAACTTTGGCATCCTTGGCCTGGTCTATTAGAGCTCGGTTGTTGGCCTCGGCTTTGTTGAGTGAGGATAGGAGTTTGGCTACTTCTTTTGTCTTTCTTGCCAACTCCTTCCTCATTATCTCAGTTTTGACAGCATATGAGTGAGCATGCTGAATCGCCTGTAAGAAGTAAAATAGATTAGTGAGATTTTTTCTAAGTGTAGAAAGAACTATAAGGAAATGAGTAAAAGAGGATTACCAAAACTGAGTGTTGCATCGTGAGAGCAAAGTTCTCATACTCATGTAATTCGGCCATCCGGTTCATGTCTTCTAGTAGAAGAACAGCCGTTGACAGGGCTGCGTCAACTTCAAGATTTGTCGCGGTGTCACCGGCAATAAAAGGTCTGTCATCGACCATAACCTCGGGCGCCCAGGTCATCTTTCGGGAGTAGTTGCTGCCTTCTGGGTGGTCGGACCTCAACTTTTTGGCGGGTGGGGCATCAGATGGCGGGGCCTCAGCTAGCCATTTATTGGCAGAGGGGGCGCTCTTCTCGACTTCAGCTAGTTTCGAAATAGGCACAGTGTCCTCAGAATCGATCTGAGTCACTTGTGGCCTTTGTTTTGGCCTTCTTTATCCGTTTTGGCTTCGGAATTGATGGGGAAGGGGAGGACGAGGATTGCACTGTTACAACTCTGGAGAAATTAGCGAGCAAGTCTTCAACAACTACTAGTTTGCACCCCATCTCTTCAGCAGTGGTGGCTACATTTACTTTGGTGCCAATGCGGATAGTTGGAAGTGCAGTCGGTGGGTTTTCTGGGTCGTAGGTCGACAATTCTGAAAGTCGGCATTTGCGGCTGCGGGTTCTACCAGTTAGAACGTTGGCAAGAACTTGGCTACGACGTTGGCGCTGATGTGGAGGAATTAATTGGGGAGCCGAGGTGGATGGTTGCTCCACGGGACCAGAGGTTGATCCCTGATCTGGCCTTGATGATGATTCGGCTTGTGGAGTTGTTGCTGAAGGTAGAGGCTTACTCTTTTTGAGGACGTTTCTCAGTGCGGATTTGTACATCAGTATATAGTTGAGCAGTAGGGGGCCTTGCGCTGGTCAACTGGCAAGTCCAGCAGCTTCTTAAAGTCTTTGCTGGGGAAGAAGGTTTTGCATAAATCTTTTGATGGCTGAGGGAGAGTTGCAAGTACAAGAATCAGTCATTAGAACATATAAGGGGGAATATAGTGATAAGACTTAAAAGCATGTAAAGTGACACTTGGTTCTTACCATCACCCTCTTTAAACACTAATCGACTCAAAAGACAGAGGTGGAGGTCGTTATCAGGTGAGAACTCCCAGTTGCCCAAGACGATGAAATAATCATCTCCAGCACCTTTGTTGAAGTCTGGGAGGTTGGCTATGAGTTTGTAGGCTGTGGATCTTGGCTTGAGGTAATAGACGTAGCCTTTTTCGGATTTCAGGCCACACATGGTGTAACAGTATTGGATATCGGCTAGTGTTATCCTAGCGTTTTCTCAGCTAGCTAAGGAAATTATACCATTAATGACTCTATAGGAGTTAATGACCAGTTGCATCGGGTTGAGCTTATAGTAATGAAGGACTTGTCAGAAAAGAATATTTAGAGGGAACCTAAGTCCACACTCTATGAAAGCAACTATGGAGAAAGGCATAGAGTCCCCATCAGGCATGATGAAGTCCTCCTCCCCTGCCAGCCTAAGGTGAACACCGGCTGAGATGGAGAACTCGCTCCTAAAGTACTCTAGCTTAGAAGGGGTGTTGACTCTCCACCTGAACATGCCTATTGACCCGACCAAAGTGGGTCCAATTTTAGGTTTTTTGGTAAGAGGTTTAGAAAGTGGCAAATTATCTCGACTAAACCCTAGAGAGCACTGGAGTGAATTTTTTTGAGAATCTAAGGGGGTTTTGGTTCCGGTTTTCCTAAAGAGTAGGGTTCTAGAACAAATCCCAAACCTAAAATCTATGTAGATACAGGAATCAGAGGCAAGAATCTGGAAATAAAGAAGAGAAACAGAAAAGAAAACGTGATTCAGACTCAAGAAATTCAAGAACACTAAGTGAGTGTGTGCAGATGTGCAAAAACTCAGAACAGTATTGTAGACACCCCATTTTATGACTGCCCTTAAGACTTGGACGCGACTGATGGTTTACATGGCAGAGAAACGTGTGCAGGGCAATGGTTCAATTTCTTTGGCAATGAGAGAGTCAAATCCCAACTTCATACCCCTTTTGGACCAAAATAATCTTGATCAAAAGATTTTAGATCTTAAAACCCTCTCTTTCAAAATGTTTTGAAAATAAAGTTCCTATAATGTTCCGACGCTCGTATTTCGTTAAATGTTGCGCTTTTCGGTAAACCGAGAAAGGACAAAGTGGAGATGAATGAAAGAGAGATGAAATCTTTGAAAAATCTTTCAAAACACTTTGTTTAGGGATTTGGATTTGAAGAAAAGAGGAAAGGAGAGAAGAAAACTAGTTTGGGAGAAGTTCGGCATGAATCCGGGTAGAAAAGAGTCGAGCAGCCCTCGCTGAATCGGGCTTATTCATTTGCATACTTGGATTTTAGCTATGAGGCCACCACCATTGGAAAGATTACTTCCGGGGCTTCATTTCACTCAAGAATCTCCTAAAGCCAAGTCCGGGTGGGGGAGATATGGTTGGTCGAAGTAGGGGATCAATCCGGTTGGATCGAAACTGCGTGGCTTCACCGAAATGGGTATAACTTTTTTCACGGGAGGAATTTTGATGCAAGGTTGGCGCCATTGGAAAGCTAACTTCTGGGGCTTCAATCTGGACACCTACCAACCACTTTTTGGCCTTGGTAGCCACCCACCGGCCACCAAAATAGCCGGCTGGCTAGCAAAAATAGCCGGCCGACCAAATAAGTAGCAGGCCGACCAGTTAAAGTAGCCGGCCGACCAATTAACTGGTCGGTGGCCTTCCTGCATGTTCTACAGACTGAATGGATGCCAGCTGTGCCAGCTGGAGGGCACAGACTAGATCCTCCATGTGTATGGAGGATGTTTGCCCTTGGTTTGAAGTTTCTTTGAGAAGCTTTAGACTTGTTTGCCTATAAAGGAGGGCCTTCCCCTCCTTGGCCTTGGTTCAGAAAATTGGGGTTGGAGATACAAGTTATATCTCTCTCTTGTCTCTATATTTTAGCTTAAAAGACCCTTGTTCTTGGCCCTTTTGCACTACACCTCCTATCCTAACACCTCCACCATCACTCTAAGCACCTTGGAGCTGGTTTTCAGAGGTTGAAGGTCTGCTTTCTTGGTCCAGAAGCTGCTGGAGGTCTTCTCTACAAGGGTAACACTCATTTCCCTCTTTTAAGCATTGTTTTAAGCATTGTTTTTAGCTCTATTTGCAAGCATATTTGGGCTTTGCCATGAACTGAAAAAAGTCTTATTTTGAGCTTCTTAACATGTTTGTTTAAGACCTTTTTTCTGTTGGAGGTCGTCTACCCCCTTGCATGCTTCATTTCCCTTTGTTTTGAGCCATGCATTAGGACCTTTGTGTTGAGCTTTGTTGGCCTTTTTTGACCACTGAAATCCAGCGGATTTTCAGTGGTTATTATGTGTTTTTGAGCCCCAAAATCAGAGAGGGGTGACCCTCTCACCCCTTGTCTTTTTTACTAGCATTGTTGGCTTTACAAAGGAGCTTATATTTGCACACTTCTTGAGCATGTTTCAGGCCTTTTTCATTGAGTTTTAGAGCCTTCATAACCTCTGTCCAGAGGTGGTTTTGTCATGTGAGATGTCCATCTTGTATGTGTAGAACAACCCCTTGCATGGCCTTTCAAAGGAGCACCTCGTTCTAGCATATATTGACTAAGTTTCAGTGGGATTTTGGTCATATTTTGGCATGCCTTGTTTCTGTTTTTAGCTAGTTTGGTGGCCTCTCATGCGCTTCACATACTTGTAGTGCAAATCCCCTTTACTAGCTTACATTGAATGCTATGTTGGCCCTTGATTCTAGCACTTTTTGGCCATGCCTTAAACTGATTTTGTGCATGTTTTGGACTACCTTAGCTCTGTTTTTGGGTCTCATGGTCGAGTGATGCTTGTTTTGCATGCTTGTAGTTCAATATCCATACCTAGCTTTGAGTTTTGAGGCCTATTGCATGCATATACTGAGGTGTTTTTATGTTTTGGGGCCATTGCACATCATATTTCAGAGCTTACATGTATGCCATATTTCCATGATTTTCACTCTTTAAATGCGTTTAAGAGTCGTGCTTGTATGCCTCATTTACCGACTATTGCATGAGCTTCATTTGAATGCATTCCGAGCCATCATTTTAGACCATTTTTCCACTGTTTAGGGTCTGCATAGGGACTGTTTGGGGGTGGTTTGGTCATATGTGCATTGCTTTGTGTACCTATAGTGTAATCCACTTCATTAGTTTCGATATCCGGGTAATCTAGCATGCATTGGGTGAGGTGTTTGTATGTTTCGGGACCATCTTGTGTGCTATTTCAGAGCTGGGAAATGTGTTGTTGTATGCTATATTCCATGGTTGCCATGCCTTGGTAGAGTTACACTTGGTGCCTTAGTTTTGGTCCCTCGTACTTGTGCATGTTTGCATGTGTGTTGTTACTTCATTTCATCACGTATGGCCACTGATTTGAGTGTGGCTGAGGTCCACTCATTTTAGTTTAAGTCCATCTTGCATTGTGTATGCCATATAGTCTATGTTGTTGCATACTTGGCCTATTGCATGTTATTGCATGCTTATCATTGGTATTGTTGTTGCATGCTTGGCATATTGCACCATTACATGTCTAGGTTGTATGCCTATTGAATGTTAGTTGCATTGCATAATCATGTTGCATGCTTAGGTTGCATAGCATTGTGTGTGTATTGCTTTGCCTCTTGATCACACATGATAGAGGTCAAGATCCCCTTACGTGTTGTTGTGCATCTCATTCTATATTGAATTGCACACTTGGCGCCTTTGGCCATCATGCATTGAAATACGTGATTGATGGTCCGAGGGTCAAGAACCATACTTCCTTAAGTTCATGACATGATAGGGAGGGTGGTTTCGTACATATTGCTTTGAAAATGCATCGCCATGCTCTGTTTGCCCTCTGCTGCAGCAAAACAGGATTCTGCAGGAAGAGATGGCCGGTCGGCCATCTTCAGTGCCAGCCGGCTATGTATTTTTGGCCGAGAGCCTCACAAGTGGTCGATGACCTGTTTCACTTGGCTGGTGGTCCCATCTCATGGCCGATGGCCTCTCAGCATGTCCCTAAGATGTTTCAAAGGTGTCACAGAGGTTGGCACAGTTTTCAAAAGAGCAGAGCAATGTAAACAGAGGCAACTGTGGCATGGCGATGGATTTCCGAGCGAAGTCGTACAAGTATGCATGCATCCCTCGTCCCGAGGCCATTCCAGCATTTTAATAACTTAGACTGGTTATTTATTTCGATTTGGTTGTGTAGTTAACTAATTAGCCTGTTAGTTGATTAGTTAGTTAATTTGTATTATTTATTCGGACCCTCCGAGCGAGGGCAATTGTGTAATAAGTGTGCGTGAGTGTGTGTATGTCTTCCAACCCCACGTCTTTCTCCTTTTTATTTACTAACTTATAATGGTTAGATTAGGGCATGTTTAAATTAGCATACTTATGTTTGCATGTTTGCATTCATTCATCCGTCTTGCATGCACCGGGCTCGGCACATCATACTAACTACATTGTATTTCAATTCCGAGTTGAATACGCGTATCAGTTGTTGCATTTCATATGCCATTTTAGAATAGCCGAGCCTATCTTAGTTGCATTTTTGCATGTGTTGCATTAGGCATTTCAGCATAGTTAGGATTCATGCATGATTTCTAATTAGCTTCTTTCTTTGGCTTGGAGTACCCGGTAAGTGTTTATGCTTTAGCATCCTTGCATGTGTGTGAGTGACTGCCATGATAGCATGCTTACCATGAGGCTATGTGCTTATGTGATTGAACTACTTGAATGCCTGTGGGTGAAGTGTAATAACCCCGACCCTGATTAGTGCTAATTGAGACTTAATTATGTCTAATAATAATTAAGAGGAAATCCGGGATTTATTTGCATGTTTATTGCATGAATTTTGTGTTATATCGGTTTGTGTCTTAAACTTTAATTCGCAAATTGGAAGCCTTATCGGCACCCGATTCCGAAATTGATTAGTGTTTTGAGCTCGTTGGATTTTATGTGATTTAATGGTATATTTTTCCAAAATGTGGTTAGGAATGATTAAATTAGTTTAGAATAAGCTCAACACATAAGTTGCCGTAATTACCAAAATGCCATTATTAGAGGGTCTTGTAGGCAATATGTATTGAACCTATTACACTTAGCAAACATTCTCTTCAGTCACTTCCTTGCTCCCAACCGGTGGAGAGAGTGAGAGAGTAGGAAAAACTTAGCTCCAACAAGAATTTTGGCTAAACTTGGAGAATTGAAGGGTGGTGTGCAAACTAGAGCTTCTAAGTTTGGCATTGAAGAGTTAAGGTAGGAATTCATCTTTCCATTCATGCAATTGAACAAGTTTCTACATATTTCCTAACTCATTGAAGATTAAAGTTTAGATTTGGCTTGAATTGTTGAGTTGGGCAGTGTAATATACATGCATGTGCACATTCATGGAAATTAGAGTTGTTGGGTGTCAAATTTCTACATGCATGTGCATATTTTTGCTAAAGCTTATGAGTTCAACAAATTTCTGAGTTAAATGTTGCCTTGAATCATGATTTGAAGCCTTGAAATGGAATTGAACTCATGCATGTGTATTTAAGCATTGTTCTTGAAGATTTATGGAAATGGTGCTCAAATGGACTCACTATTGGGCAATGATTTTACAAATTGGCTTTTGAAACTTGATATACTATGAGTTTAAAGTGTTTCTCCAGGTTTTGGGCCCAAGAGGTTGAGTTTTGGATTGTTGAATACTTGGTTCGAACTTGGGAGACAAATCTGGAAATTCCAGATTTGGCTTCCTCGCTCGAGCGAAGGATTACTCGCTCGAGCGAGCCCTTTGATTTTGCAAGCTCGCTCGAGCGAGCATCGAGCGACCATCGCGAGAAAAATTTCAGCATCCAGTATTTTTACTGTTTCATCAGACCGCTCAAGCGAAGGAGGGCTCGCTCGAGCGAAGCCTTTGATTTTAGAAGCTCGCTCGAGCGAAGGGAGGCTCGCTCGAGCGAGGCCCCTATTTTCAGCAACTTTTGAAAAACATTTTCTAAGGCATTCTTGCACCCTCATTCCATCCTAGGCATTCCTAGGCCATGATTAAGACTCCATACTAAGGTTAAAGGGTTAAGTACACACTTAGAATTGTTAACGTAAGTTTTGATACAATTAGAAGTGCGTATTTCAAGTGTGTACCCATTATGTGATTATGTAGGTCGTGTGCCGTAGTCTGTTTGATCGTTTGGCTTCACCTATCGGTTTCAACGCCCACTGTGAGTAATAACTTAGTAAAGTTATGTTCAATTATATCTACTTTCTGTGTGATGAAACGAGATCTGTTTTCTGCAATGATATTTCTGTATGAATGAATGGTTGTCCAATGTTTTCTGAAATGTATTCGTGACATTCTTAGCCTCAAGTATGTTCTGTTTCGTCCCTTTATGGGCCAACTGTACGTCTCATGAGCCAACTGTTTATGGATCCTTACGTCCCTTCATGGGCCAACTGTACGTCTCATGAGCCAACTGTTTATTACGTCCCTTATGGGTCAACTGTATCGTCTCCGTGCACGTGAGTCAACTGTTTGCCTTTATGGCCGTCCCTTTATGGGTCAACTGTTAGCCTTTAAGGCCGTCCCTTTTTGGGTCAACTGTATCTGTGAGGGCTATTGAATGTTTCACGCATAGTTACGCAAGACTTCTGATTTCCGTAAATGATCTATACAAGTATGGCTTTGTTATGAACTGAATTTGAATTCTGAATCTGTATGGACACATTCATTTCAACCCCTTTACTCTGTTTATTATTCACTGGCCTTTCGCTCACAGTTTATTATATATATGTAGGTGAGCCGGCACAAGACCCTGGCCAGAGTTGATGGCCCTCTGTTTCGTTTTGTTTTGGTCAAGCCACCTGTTGGGCCTCCCGAGGAGGTATCACTTGAAGCCTGATGTTTGGGCAGTTTTGTGCATCATGCTAGTTGATGGTTATGTTTTGTAATGTCGGATCCTGGGGCATACTTATGTAAATATTTTGTAATTATCGGTGTACATTGACTAGCATGCTATGTATATAAATAAGTTTTTGAATTTTCTGTCCCATGTATGTCATCACAGCTCTTTGGACCTTGATTATGTTACATTATTGCTTCCGCAGCCCCTTAATATTTGTTATTCTGTTTGGAGGCCGTAGGTAATCCCCGAATTACTGGCCGGTTACGGCGCTAAACCTATAGGGGCTAGTTTGGGTCGTGACATGAAGGTTGGGTTGCTTGAGTTGGAATAATTCGTCAAAACCCGTGTTTTTAGTCTACTTGTGAGTAGCAAATTTCAATCCATTTTCAAAACAAACGGATATACGATGCTTTGTTCCAAATTAGGCGATCTAGTCTATACTTGTATGCTGTGCGCATCACATAGTAAATCTAGGCTAATAACCGGAATAAGAACACATGTGTTTTCAAAAACAAGATATCATGTTTAGTAGTGGCCGATCTTTGATCGGGCGAGTAGGGGTGCTCATAGCTGACCTTCCCCAATGGTACCCAAGTACCCGAGCCCAGGCAACTTTGGTAATGACGGACACGTGGCCTTAGGCAACGAGTCAGGGTTTCCTAAATTTCCCAAAATAAAATATTTAGGTGGCGACTCTGTATCTGACAAAGCAGTCCATGTTTGGCACTTCTTTCAAAAAAATCTGTTTTCAAAAACGATTTGTCGGATTTGGACTCTTTGATGATTCATCGGTCTTGCATTGCACTCTGCGAGATTAGATATAGGACCGTGACATTGAGTCTTGAACTGTAGTGACCCCAATGAACAAAACGGGGAATTTCCCTCCCGGGACATTCGGGGACGTCTACAAGTATGCAAAAGTCATGGCAAAATAACATGATTGTCATTTTTCATAAAAGACTATACAGGTACAAGATTTAAGATTCAAGAACAATGAATCAATTCATAATCGAAGAAAAGAAAGAAACAGAGTGTAATCATCCAATGGCAATAGAATGAACGTATGGTATAGATGGAAACATATTCAAGTCATGAAAAATTGAAACTGAAAAATAAAAAGGAACAAAGAACTCACCAGTTGGGTCCGAGGTTGAGGTTTGCCAGAGTCAGACGGTGGAAATAAGTGAAGCAGAATAGAGAAAGCTTCGCCGGAGGAGATGAACGGAGTACAGTTGCAGAAAGCTCGATAGCAATGGAGGTGGAGGATTGGTTTAGAGAGAGAGAAACTTGAACGTAGAAGAAAAACGAAGGATGCAAAGGTGAAAAGACGGAAAGAGAATGAGATGTTTTGATTAAACACGAAAAGGTGGCAAAATCACAATGAATGTGCCTTGGACGACGTGTCTGTCAAGCAGTGTGTGCAGAAGTGACGCGACTTGATGGTGCGTGTCAGGTACAGATCAATGAGAGAAGGACGCGTGGCGGAAACGGTTGAGAAAACCGTGCGTGACAGCTCATACGCAGATGAAACTCTTGGAGTTCTTGATTTAATAAAGTAAGGACCTTGGCTAGGGGAACGGTCCTAGTTAAGGAACTTGAAGAACTTGGTTCTTGGTTCTTGGTCATTAAAAAAGTAGATTGCAGAGTCTTGGTCGTGACAAACCGACGTGTGATGTTCTCGGTCATGAAGGATGGAGTAAGTCTTAGCTGGCGTGCTAGATGGACAAACGATATAGGTTCCATCACCTCAGGATGCCGAGGTAATAGAACCTAGGGGGGAGTTGTAGGGACATATTTTGTGAATGACAACACATGGCCAAGGTGACACCAAAGTGTCAGCCGAGGTGCCACGTGTCTTGGTCATGGTGCCGAGGTGATCTCAGCCAAGCCGAGGTTATCTACAGAGATACCAGAATCCAAGATGAACGGATAAGGGACAAGAGTCCTAAAATGGGAAAGGACCTCAGTCTGGATAAAGATAAAGCTCTTAGGGAGTTTATCTCTATCTGGCTGGGAGTCCTAGATAAGCATTGAGCGGAGTCCATTGAAGCTTGGCTTTTACAAGGATCAGGTTAGTGCTGGCTATAAAAATAAGGCACCCTCGTGGGTCTAAGGTACACTTTTTGTATTCAAGTTTGTGAGTTAAGCACTATTTGCTATCTTTGAGAGATAACCGAGTACTGACTTGATCGTCAGAGTGCCTCTGGGTGGACGAACTACTGCCGGAGTCTTATCTTTCTGTGACAGGTTGTTCGAGTGCAATCTATTCTGTCTGTGCTCTCCTGCTGAGTTCATGTTTGGCAGTGTGGTCGGAAATTAGCACACACAGTAATTTTGCAACTTAAAAAGTAAGAAAAATTATATTTACTTTAAAAAAATTATTATTTGAAAAATTAAGTAATAGTTATGTTAATTAATATTTAAACATCAAAAAGTTACTATTTGAGGTTTTGCGTGGCCTAAGATAATTAGGCCACTCCCGTAACAACACTCTTCGGCCCATTATTTAGATTGCAGGGCAAGTTGCAAAGAATGAAGTTTTCGTTTGTTTTCCTCTATCACAATCCACTCCAAATTGTGAATGATGAACAGTGAAGATGCCTTATATTTTTTTATTTTTTTTTTGGAGCTCCAGATTCATAGTCCCCTTTAGACTACATTAGACCTTGACGAGGGTATTGCTAGTCTGGGTGAGAAAATGATATTAAAAAATATTTCGTGCGACTTTGGGTGTTACTAGTCGTCTGTCCAGATTTTCGGCCGGTCAACTACAGTTTTTTTTTTTTTTACATGTTGGGCATTTTTTTTTTTTTTGAACATTAATGTTTAATATTTTTGTTTTTTTTTGGTTAAGTAAAAATCATAATTTAATTTGTTTTATTATTTTATATTTATTTAATTTAATAATTCATACACTAACAATTATCATCAAAACAAATACAATTTTACTAATCTCCTTACTATCAATCCCTCATTAACAATTTCTCAACATTAATCCCCTCACTATAATTTGAATGGTTAATTTTATAATTTATTAAGAATATAAATAGGGAGAATATTAAAAAGGTAAATAGTGAATAAATAATTACAAAATAACGAAAGCACAAGGAATTTATACATTGAATTATGTAAATTAATTTTATAACTTCATTGATTGAAATTTATTTTTATAACATTTCAGTTATTTGAAATTCTTCCATATAGATACATATTCTTCCATATATATACATATATAGACCATAAGAAGTTAATTTTATTGTGATGATCTAAATAAGTGTATTTTTTTTTTTTTAAAAAAATATGAGTTGGGTATGGGTTGAATTTGAAGTGATGCGTTAGAGAGGTGATGTAATTTAGGGTTGGTTTGGGGTGTCCTAAAAAAGTGCACTTTTTGTCTTTTTACGAAAAGATGTGCAGAAAAGTAGAGAGGTGATGTGATGGAAAAAAGATAAAAAGATAAAAAGATGGATTATATAGTAGATGCCAAACAAGGCCTTAAATAAGATTAAGGCTTGGTTTGGCATCATCTAAATAAGCCAAAAAGTCAAAAAGTCACTATCTTATTTAAGTCACATCATCCTATTTAAATCACATCACCCCTCTAACACATCACATCAAACCCAACCTAAACCCAACCCAAACCCACCAATAAGTCAAAAAGTGCACTTTTTTAGTACATGCCAAACCAACCCTAAATAAGATAGTAATTTTTTGACTTTTTAACTTTTTTAGATCGTACCAAACAAGACCATAATATATAACATATAAAATTAAATAATTAACTAGATGACAAAAAAAATAAAATTGATGAAGAGTCTCCATAATTGCACCGACTACGTCCACTGTGAATACATCAACCGATCACTTCAGCATCCAATAAAATATTGAGCGCAGTACTATCATTAATATGTAAATATTGCAATAGTTATGGTTTCTTTCCCCGCTCAATATTTTAGAGAATTTGAGGTGTGTCCTCATTACGACAATTTAATAATTTAAATTATTTATTTTATAATATTCTTGACATATATTACTTATAAACAATTATATCGATAATTATAATATTTTTATTTATTTTATTTTTTTTAAATAGTATTTATTTTTAAAAATATATGTCGTCTATTTTTTTAAGATAAATGTGATAAAATAAAAATGTAATTATCAAATCGAACTAATTTTTTTTCACGAATGATATACTATTGAGAATTCTACAAAATAAAGAGTTCAGATCATCAAAGCGGGACATATTGTAAGTCTCACAAACCCTTCAAATTTGCTTATGTTAAATTGTAAAGGAAAATGATTGAGGGCCCTAAAACTGTGGCTCAAATTGGCTCAAATTTCCTTTTTTGGATAAGTTTGTTTTTTTTTTCTTTTTTTTTTTTGCCTTGTTTTTTTTTTATTTCCTTATATGGAAATTTCGGGGCATTTGAGCCCCAAAATTTCGGGCTCCCAACTGCTACCGAATTGTAAATATAAGAGAAATCAAATTCCATTAAAAGGAATAATACCATCATCATTTTGACCCATCTCGATAATTTAAATGTTCACTTTGTAATGGATTATGTTAGAGATCTCAAATGATTTATTAAATTTTTTACCAAACCTCTCACATGAGTGTGGTACTCAGACACATGTGGGTTTATGTGGATCTCACACACTAATGTGAGAGATTTGATAAAAAATTTGATAAATCATTTGAGATCCATAGCATTTTCCTTTTGCAATACCTTTTGAGAAGATCATCCTTGTCACAAATAGCCACTCCTTCTAATTATATTTATTTAAAAAATAATTAACGAATAGTATAATTTTAAAAATAATCTATTAATTTTAAGTAAATGTGATGGGATCAAGTAATTTTAGTCAAGAAATTCTGAAAAAATTATCATGGGGGGGGGGGGGGGTCAAATATTATTAAATATTAGTAAAAATATTTATGATTTTAATTATTAATATATGTAATATTTACTAATTTTTTTTTTATAAATATTTTTTCTGGTGTGTAATTCCACTATTTTTCCCTATTTTTAGACTACTGTAGTAGTAGTAGTGTTAGGGTTGTTTAATAATATGATTCAACACTTAAATTTGAATTGATTAAGTAATAATCAATTAAGTCTGTTTGATAACTATAATTGATATCACTTAAAGATTTAAGTGTCTCTTAAAATGTAGATTAAAATTTAAGAAAATTATAATAATGTTGTCATAATGGTGACATGCTATTTTGACATAATATCAATTTATTTTATTTTATTTTTTTTAGTTGATGTTTGGGTTTAGTTTTTTAAGTGATTTTTTTTTTTTCATTTTTTGTGATCTTTTTAAAACAATTTTTTAAAAAAGTTACATATTCACATTTACACGATTAGACAAATAAATAAATTAATTAATTAAAAAATTATTTTTCTTAATATTATTTTTGAAGATGTATTATAATTTTTGATAGGATAAATTATAAATACATCTCTTAAGGTTTGCTTAAAGTACATATTGCTCTATGTGATTTAGAAAATTACAAATATTCCCTTGTTAGAATTTTTTATTTAACAGAATTAACTAAAAAAATAAAATTCATAATTGTTCTCCTATACAATAATAAAATTATCTAAATTATCAATTGAAGGGTAAATTATACTTTGCACCAAATCTCACTTTAGTTCCTACACATGAAATCATGACAGTCAACTCTCTGTACTTTTGGTCAAATCTCACTTTGATCCATTCACATGAAATCATGATAGTCAACCCCCAACAGTTTTATTCAAATCTCACTTTGATCCTTACATAAGTGTCAACGTTCCATTTCTGTTACTTTATTTTTAAAATTTTAACAAAATTCAGTCATGTGACAAAAATATGACTACGAAATGAGGGCAAAAGAAGAAAATCATCAATGTTTTCCACCAATACACTTTGTCGAACGTGATAAACACATGAGAATTATATAATACAATATCTGTGTGTATGTGTGTGTATGGTAAAAATAATGATGGAAATGTAAGAAAGACGTGCTTTTAAAATATTAAAAAAAAATGCGACAAATAAATCAAAGAGAAAGAAAGATGAATAGACAGAAAACTGTGTTATCGTAAAAAATAAAGTTTCATGATTCTAATTTTTGTAAAACCCTAGTTCATTTTTTTAATTGTTTACAATCTGAGTTTTGTTTTAGCCTAATACAGCCATGTTTTGATGTAAATTTTGCAATAAAGTATGTATTGGGGAAAAATATAGATGATTTTTCTTTCTTACTCTCACGTCATAGTCATATTCTTATCACATGATTAGATTCTGTTAAAGATTTAAACAATTGAGTAACAGAAACGGGACATTAACACTTGTGTTGGAATCAAAGTCAGATTTGACCAAAAGTACAAAAGATTAACTGTCACAATTTCATGTGCAGGGACCAAAAGTGGGATTTGATCAGAAATGTAGGGCTTAACTATCATGATTTCATGTGTATGGGCCAAAGTGAGATTTGATACAAATTGCAGGCGTGCAAAATTTACCTATTAATTGAAACATATTTCTAATTAATATTATTAAAAATTATTAATTGACTTGATAATTTATTAATAAAATTAGTGATTTGTTATGAAATTAGAAATCTCAAAGGAATAAAATGTAATTTCTAAAATCATAAGAAATTATTTATATTTCAATCAAATATCAAGAAATATATTTATAATTTACCCTTTTTGATATTTCACAATTTTATTATCGAGCTGTGATGGGTAATTTTTTTTGCTCAAAAAATGATAGATGGGTTGATTGTAGCTTGAAGTAGTTGGCTTTTGCTGAGGGAGAGGTGGAAGATTTTTTTATTTTTTTATTTTTTCAATATATTAGGTAGTTAGATTTATTAATTTGTTAATAAAATTAGTGTACAAAAATAGACAATAAAGAATTCGTATTAATATGGAGAATAAAAGTTCGGGTAAAAAAACTCAGCAATTATGAAAAAGAATGGTATCATTTTATATTCAAGAAATTATGAAATCCCAATAATTCCATAAATTTTAACACCAATTTCAAATTTGTTTTTCTTCAAATTAACACTAAATTGTTATTTCCCCCAAGGAAAACAAGCAATAACTTCTCAGATAAGTCATAACTTGAGTGACAAACCGAACCATTTCAATCATAGAAGACATTTAAAAATCAAACCATTTCTTTTTTTTTCTTTTTTTTTTTTTGGATAAGTAAGTCATATATATAAACAAACAAGAATTAAATTATTGATTGGTGACACTTCAATTATTCCCCACCCACCAACCTAGATGCAGTCCGTGCATCTCAAGGTTTTGTTTATCTCTGAAGTTATATGTGAGTTGTCCTACTGAAGGAATCATGTGAAGGTGCAAAGTAAAACTTTAGCCAGTTCTCTTACACTGTGTTTGGTTAGAAGATTTATGAAAGGAATTGGAAAGAAAAAAAGAAAATATTTCACTTAATTTTATACACTTTTTACTCACATTTCACTTAGTTCAATTAACATCCTGTCTGATTTTCCAAAATCAAATCATTTCAGAACTGATTTCAAAATTATGTCATTATCAGATTAGAGAAGACAAGATTTCAAAAAAATAGAAAGAGAAATGAAAGTTTTGTTACCTATGATGATGGTGGCCCAGAACGAGAGCTGTTTGACATCCTCGATTGCTGTTGGAAGAGAGGAGCTGTGAGAGTTTGAGATAGCAATAGAGAATTTGGATGTGTATGATTGGAAATTTAGGAAGTAACTTAGAAGAGAAAGGAGAAAAAAAATGTGTAAAATAAAATATAAGTATATTTTATTTATTTTCTTTTTTTAAAACCCTTCTTAAATCTCCAATTAAACCCAGTATGAGAGAATAGATTGAGAAAATATAAAGACGTGGCTCTCTCACACTCACCAAAAACTATAGCAAAAGGCGACATGGCTGCTGTACAAGAGCTATGAACGGGCTAGAAAAACACAGCAAAGCAGAGGGGCAAAACAGGCAAATGAAAAAGAGACCCACAAACACTGTAGCATAATCGACTCCTTCTTATATAATACTGTATAGATATATACATATCTAACTTTTAACTAGCAACTCATTTGTCCAACTATAGCAAGCTTTGTACATATATATATACATTGCAGAATCAGTATTTTATTATTAGAGTGGTAAAAAGAAAAATAATTTTTTTTTATGTATATAGTATTTTATTATTAGAGTGGTAAAAAGAAAAATAATTTTTTTTATGTATATAGTATTTTATTATTAGAGTGGTAAAAAGAAAAATAATTTTTTTTACTATATACATAAAATATATATATATATATTTTTTTTCTTTTTTATAACCGAGTGTCCGGGCCAGTTTACGCGCACCTCGACTAATCTCGGGGGCCCTGAAGTTAACGACCGGACAAACCTCCAGTGGCCCGCCAGGAGCACAGCGGGGAGTGGGATTTGAACCTGAGACCTAGAGAGGAGCAAACTCCTAGGCCCCAAATCCCTTGGCCTCAACCAACTGGGCTACCCTTGCGGGTTACATAAAATATATATATATATTTAAATATTATAGAAGTAATTTTTAATAAAATGGAGAAGTTTTTTTTTTTGGTGCCAAAAAAAAACAAATACAAGATAGAAGAAGAATGACATATATATATTTTTTATATTGAGATTATTTTATGTATAAAATAATATATATATATTTAAAATTATATGACAAATAATAATTTTTACAGAAATAGAGGATCATTACCCATGATCTTCTCTTAATTCCGTCTTTATGTACATAGACCACAATAGCTGTTTACATACCCTTGTAAGTTGTAAGACTTTCTCCCTCCAGTCTTTTTCCTGAGTAGCTAAACTTCTAGAGAGAGAGAGAGAGAGAGAGAGGATGGAGTCCATGGTGGTGAAGAGATCAGCCCCTTCACTTGAGCATGGAAGAAGAGTAAAAATCATCATGAGGGAAGCTATAATGATGTTAATAATGGCAGTCTCTGTTGGATATCTTATTCTGTGGGTAATGACAGGGACTCACTTGTACAAGACATGGTTTGGGAAGATTCTTGTTAACACCAATTCAACTTACTTTGGTTTCCAAGGTTTGATTTCATCTTATATCTGTGCTCTGTACGTCAGTTCAAACATTATTTCATCATTCATTTCCATTCACAAGCTTTTGCTTCCATGGCTATGTATGTAATTTTTTTTTTTAATTACCAAATAATTATTAAAATTTACAAAAAAATAAAATAATAATAATAATATTGTGAGTACTTGATAGTTTAAGTTATAATTTTATTAAAAAGTCTTTTGAAGAACTCTATTTCAAAACTTATTTTTTTAGATGCAACAATTGATTTTTGAAATTGTACTTCAAAATGATGTGTTTTGAAAACACAAATTTAAAATAAGTTAATTGAAATTGTGTTTTGAAATACTTATTTGTGTTGAATATCTAAATTGGCTGTCATCATTAAAAATTTCTTGTTTTAGAAATTTTATACCATTTACACACAAAGTTTTGATCTATGTATTATTTTAATTATTCTATATTTCAATAGGAGCAGATTATTTCATGGAGTTAGGGTCTTTTCTATGACTCCACCACCTAGTTTATTCTGTTGCGCTTAATTATTTTTTATAGCATTCAAATCTAAACTCGCATTTTCAACCCATGATTTTATAAAATAACATAATTGTTTATAAAATAAGTTTAAAATTACTTCAATTTCAGAAATTTGTTCTAAAATGACATGATTTTGATTTTTTTTAAAATAGAAGGAAAAAAAAAACTCATTTTTTGGTTACACTCCATGCTATAGGTCCAACAATTCTGGTTTACACATTCCCAGTTCTATTCGTTGCTGTTATGAGTTGTGTATATCTCCATTTGGGAAAGCAAGTGAGTCACAATAGCACAGAAAGGTATGAAGATTACTTGCGATTTTCTTTTTATCAATTACAAATATACATACTTTTTATTGTTCCTCAAACATTTAATAATATTTATCATATTTCACTACCTTCCACTAATAGAAAGTACCACATGAATCTTATTGTATCTAAAAATTACTCTTTATTAACATACGCCCAAATAAGTAAATAATTGGCATTAATTACCTTCACTTGTATGGAGATATTGAACAAAAGTACAAGAAAGATTAGGACATATAGGGATGTTTTGAGAAGTTGGTAAAAAGTTGGCTTTTGGTTTTTTACCAAACTTTTTGACTTTTTTGATAGTGATTTGGGAAGTTGGTAAAAAGCTGGCTTTTTTTTATTTTTGATTTAATATTTTTTAAAAATGTCACATCACTCCAAAATTACCAAAATATTCCTACTTAACATTTATTTTTTTACTTTTTCAGTTTTTTCTCATAGGCCCAAATTGTAATTTCAATGTTGCGTTTTCGGAAGTTGCCAAATGCATAAACTAGCGTTTTGGGCCAGGAGCTTTTTTGGAACATGGAGCAAAAACGTGGCGTTTTGGATTGCTTCCCAAAACAGCACATAGTACTGCTCAAAGTATAAATAACTCTAGTATTTTTTAAGAAGCTAATAAATGTGATATATTTATTTTATATGGACAAAATTATCCCATTTTGAGGTAGGAATTTGATAATAAAATTATTTAACTATTACAATGTAGTGTTAAAAAAATATAAATAAATAAATAAATAAATAATTCACGTGAGAGCTCTGCCAACTTTGACAATAAAGGTTGGGACAAATTATATTAAAGGGTTGTTTGGAATAACCTAAATAAGTATATTTTTTGTTTTTTTATGAAAAAATGTGTAAAAAAGTAGAGAGGTGATGTGATGGAAAAAAAGATAAAAAGATAGATTATTTTATGTATACCAAACTTGGCCTAAATCCTTTCAAACTATCAATCATTTATATTTTACTTACTTGGGCCTCGTTTGGAAACTCTCTTTTTTAGCCAAAAAGTCAAAAAATTACTAAATTAGCCAAAAAGCCAACAACCCATACTAAAAAGTCAAAGATTCTCTTTTCTCTCTACTTTTTGCACATATTTTCGTAAAAAGCCAAAAAGTCATCCCAAACGTACTAGTTTTTTTTTAGCTCATATTTTAGCCAAATAGCCAAAAAGTTACTAAATTAGCCTGTTCCCAAATGAGGCCTTAATATTTTAAACTTAACAATTACTCCTCTCAAATTATTTAAATTTGAACATTAAATTTTTCTATTAGATATTTAGATGAAAAATTGTCAAGTGTTATATACATAACGATTATATTAAATTTTATGACCAAATTACCCTATTTTATCTTTTGTAAAAATTTAATATAATCATCATGTACACAATACTTGACAATTTTTCATTCAAATATTTAATAGATAGCTAACAGAAAGACTTAGAGCATCTCCAACGGTGCATTTTATTTTTCATCAAATCTGAGTAAAAAATGACCCATTTCACCAAATTTGATATCACTCGCTCCAATGGTGAACTTTCATCAAATTTGTGCAACCGGGACAACCGGGTGGTCGACCGGTTAAGGCAAAAAAAAAAAATTTATTTTTTATTTTTTATTTTTTATTTTTTTTGAACTTTTTGAACCTTTTAGTGGTCGACCGGCTGGTCGACCGGTAAGGCAAATTTTTTTTTTTTTTTTTTTTTTTTTTTTTTACTGTTTGAACATTTTCTTGGAATTGTTTGAACCTTTTCTTGGACGACCGGTTGGTCAACCGGCCGGACGACCGGTTGGTCGACCGGGGTCCCCATCCAACGGTCCGCAACAGTGTTTTGATGAATTCAGTATTTCGTCCTCAATCTGATGAAATATTTGATGAATTGTCAATCTGATATCAGTTTTGGTGAACGGTTGGAGGTCGTGAACAGTAAGCTTTTCATCAGAATTTAAATTTGATATCAGTTTTGGTGAACCATTAGAGATGGTCTTAGGTGGTGTTTGTTTTGAGGGATTGAGGGGGTGAGATTGGATTATTAGTTCATCCGCACTAATAGTCCGTTGTTTTGGTTCAAAATTTTTTGCACCCGCCTATTAGTTCCAAATCCATTGAACTATTGTGTCCTATAGGGGTGGGACACAAATGGAGGGATAAAGGGGATATGAGATTAGGTGATAAAATGGTCATTTTGACCCTCTACTATTTGATTATGTATTATATTTAGTAAAATTTATTAAAATTTAAATGCCTCAATTTAAAAATAGATAATTTTATTTTTTTAATTTTTTAAAATAATTTTTTATTTTATTGATGTTTTATTTTAAAATTTTTTTTATATTTTATTTGATTTTATTATTTAAATTTTAATAGATGTTTTATTTAATTATTATTATTTTTTTAAATAAATTTATTTAAAATTTTAATTAAAAAATAACATATTTTTTTATTGATAATTTATTTATTTAATTTTTTAAAAATAAATTTATTTAATTGTGTAAAAAATAAAATAAAATAAACTTTTATTTAATCTAGTTAAAAATAATTAAAATATTAAAGATATGTTTAAAATTGCTATTACTTAGTAAATAATTGAAAAATATAAAATAGTCATTTAAACACTTATCTTTCTCCATAATGTCCTAAACAAACATAGGATTCATATCCTATTCAATCAAATAGTTATTTCCTAACATTTAATCCCATGACTAAACAAACATGGGATATAAATCCAGTCCAACCAAATAATCCGAGGACAATGTATTCAAGAACTAATAGTCCGATGGATTTTAATCCCCCCTTATTCAATCCGTCCAAACAAGCACACTCTTAATGTTCAAATTCAAATAGTTTGAGGGGAGTAATTGTTAGATTTAAAACATTAGGAAGGTAAAGTGTAAATGGTCGATAGTTTAAGAAGGTTTAATATAACTTGCTCTTGTTTTTAATTTAATTTCTTTTTTTTTTTTTATTTGTTGTACTCTATCTCATTCTTTTTATAACAAGTTAATTCTATTTTTAATTTTATTTGTTGTACTCTATCTCATTATTTTTATAACAAGTTAATTCTAATTAGAAAAAAAAGATTAATTGGAAATTATTTTTGTTTGGTTGAATTTTAAAAATTTATTTTGAAAAAATAAAAATTAATTTGACAAAAAAAAATTAAAAAAAAATATGTTTTCAAATTTTCAAATTTTTTTTTTACCAATAAAAAAATCATATAAAAATAAAGAGGGTGAAAATGTACAAAACAAAGAAAAAGAAGAAGAAAAAAGAAAAAGAAAAAAAAAAGATGAAAGGCTAAAATGGAGGGAAAGAAACAAGGTAATTTGGTTTTATAAAAATATTATTTACAGCAAGTGATTTAGACCCCCTTAAACTTCAACTCCCACCCACCCCACACACGTGGCGGGTGGTGATTGGAGGAGGAGAAAAAAAAGAAAAAGAAAAAGAAAAAGTGCCCAATCAAAAAATAAAGGGGGTCAAAAGGGGGGTGGGAGAAAGGGGATCCCAATCTTTATTCTATTATTTAATTTAGACAATTTTTAAGTTTGTATTAGTTTCTATATAAGTAGAGATAATTGTACCTATTTAATGCTTATTTAACATATGCCCTCAGAGGATATGTTAACAAAAACCTAGGTTAAATTACACTGGTAATCTGTAATTTGTTGTTGGTATCAATTTGATGCATGTAGTTTTAGATACATCAATTTTATCCTTAAAATTTTCATACTGTGTGTCAGTTTAATATAATTGATAAGGTCATCTTAAAATTTGAATATAATCATGGAGGCAAACTAATCCATTTACTCATCAAAATGGTTGGTGGTTGACATCCAATTTGAAAATTGTCCACTTCCTTTTAAATGAATCATTTACTTTTAAATTCTGTCAAATTTTTTAATAGATGTAATCGATTGAATTAATGTAATCGAATAGACTATTAAATTGACATAATGTGAAAAATTAAATGACAAAATTAATACAATTAAAATTATAAAAATAAAAATTGACACAAGAAACAACTTACATGAATTATATATATAATCTACCCTATTTATTGTTTTGAATTTATCACTAATTTGAGAAAAATAACTTGATTGAATGTTTCAATGGTTGGTTTGTCTATGTAGGTGCAATGGGAAAACACATAAATTTGGTTCGTGGAAAAGACCAATGATCATCAAAGGGCTAGGGATTGTTTGTGGGATAGAGCTAGCCATGTTTGTGATGTTCATTGCACTCTTGGTTTGGTCTTTCTCTGCTTACTTGCACATCTTCTTCTCCGATGTCAGGCGGCAAGCAATGCAAAAAGGCGATAAAATGTAAGGAACACATTTCCAAAAATCAATAATAATCTTATGTTAAAAAAAACAAAAACAAAAAAATTTAATGTGTGATTCAGATTTATTATAATTTTTTTTAATTGCATATTAAATTTTTTGGTACACTTTTCTACACACTTGTTATGAGTAACTTATATAATTTGTCTCTTTAGTTTCAACTATATTTCACTTGGATGCCTATTTGTTTCAATTTCGTGAATGTAAATTTCACACTTTCGATTGCATTTCCGTCAATTATCATTACTATTTTGAACCAAAAAAGATCATGTGAAAATTTTAAGAATTCTTATCAAAGAAAGAAAAACAAATAAATTTCACCGACATATAATTTTCATATTTCTTTTGAATTCTACTCTAATCTCTCTAGTTTCAAACTTGTCATATTGAAATGTAAGTGGAAGTTTGGGGTTTTAGATTTATGAAATTGAACATATTTAACCTAATACTATTGATTCAAGAAAAGAGAGGGGAAGGCAATACCCCTTTCTTACAGGAAAATGTAAAAACATCAAAATTTTTAGACATAATTTGTTTTTAGAATGACGTAATAATTCTGTACAATTTTTCTATTTATATATCAATTTTGTTTTGTATATATATTTTTTTCCCTTTTAATATCATGTTAGAGAAATGGTGGTTTTGGCAGATGGAAGGTTAAATTGGAGAGAGTTGGTCTAACACTAGGCCTGGTTGGGAACATATGCCTAGCATTTCTATTCTTCCCAGTGACACGTGGCTCATCATTATTGCCTATTTTTGGACTCTCCCCAGAGGCTAGCATCAAGTATCATGTTTGGCTTGGACACATTACCATGGTCCTCTTCACCTCTCATGGTGTCTTCTACATCATCTATTGGGTTGTTGCCAACAGGTTTTCAGAGGTAATACTTAACCATTTTTCTTTTATTCATAATTATATCATCATTATTAGCAAGTCACAAGTACAATAAAACAAATTAAGTGGTTGTGTTTTTGTCCTTTTTTTTATTTGTTTGGAGAATATAGAAAATTTTGTTTAACGAATGGTTTTCAAAATTTGTTTTAAAAACAACCTACTTTTTAACAAACTAAAAAGTTGTTTTGGATTTTTTAAAACTGTTTTCACAGAATAAATATATATTTTAAAAAGTGGATATTTTCAAAATTTAGTTATTTTTGTGTCCTAAAACATATTAAATTTTTTTTATATAATAAATATGAAATTACGTATCAAATTTAAGCCTTGTTTAGCATTTCCTAAAAAAGTCAAAAAGTCAAAAAGTCATTATCCTATTTAAGTCACATCATCTTATTTAAGTCACATCACCTCTCTACCACATCACTTCAAGTCCAACCCATATTTCATAAAAAGTCAAAAAGTACACTTAGGTCCCGTTTGGGAAGATGGTTTTGGCTATTTTAGTCACAAAAGACAAAATAGATTATTTTAGCCACAACAAATAAAATATCACATCCAACCCATAAGTATTACACTATTTTCTTACAAAAAAAAGTTAAAAAAACTAAAAAAATCACAAAATCCTTCTCAAATTAAATTTTTTAGCCCAAGTTAAAATAGTTAAAAAATTTAAAAAGCCAACACACTTTTCAAACGACACCTGAACATTCCAAACAACCTTTTAGTCTCGTGATCCTCATTCGGATGATTTGACGGTGGATGGTGGCATTTATGTAATTAAATATTATTTTAATAAGTATTTTGTTTTAAAATAATAAATTTAGTGTAAGCATAATATTATATACATATATATATATATATATTCTATATTTGTATATTACTAATGTTCTGTCATTGAGCAATACTATTCTCACAAATTTTTGTTTATATAAATAATTTTTGACGAAAACAATATGACAGTGATAATTTTATAATTAAATATTTTTTTAATGATTATACTTTTTAAAATAGTAAGTCATAATATAATTATATCATTTTTATACAAATTTTATATTATTCTTATGAAAAATGTTTGAGAGCTCTAAATTGGGAGCTCTAGAGAGTGGGTCTCACTTACTGATGTGATGTTTTGGCCTTAAGTTTTTTTTTTTTTTTTTTAAATTTCCACCTCATTAGTGATTAATTAGTGCTTTCAAATTAGTAGAATGAATCATTATTGTATTCTTATTTGTATATTATTACTCTCATTCCATCAACTGAAGTGACCTCGAAACATTGGCTTCAGACCCTAGGTCAGGTCACAAACAAACAAACAGAGCCTAAACTTTGCTTCACAGAAATCTCCATCATGAACAGTCCTAAATTCTTACGCTTCACTTATTGAACCTTTGTTAGGCACCGTCCTAGAATTTGAGGTTGTTCGGTCTTACTTGGGCTGTGTTTGGATTTGACGAGAAATTTCTTGAGATAGGAAAAGGTCTTACTTGGGCTGTGTTTGGATTTGAGAGAAATTTCTTGAGATAGGAAAAGGTCTTACTTGGGCTGTGTTTGGATTTGACGAGAAATTTCTTGAGATAGGAAAAGGGAAAGAAAATGTCACAAACATTTAACTTTCTTTTCATTCACGCTTTTCTTTCATATTTTGTTCTTTTTATCCAAATTATTGATTCGAATTAGGGACGGTCATGGATGGGTTTGGGGTGAATTTGTCATTCCCTGCCCCTATCTCTGCCTTCGCCACCACTTTCAAACACCACCCCCGCCCCAATCGCACTACAAGTGAAATTTTTTAACCTCATCCTCACCTTTGTGGATATCCTCACCACATTTCAAATAGCTAAAAAAATTAAAAATCATTTAAATTTTTAACATTCTTAACATATTAAATAATTTTTCTTATTTTCATATATATAAGCAGTAAAACTTTTAGAATTATTATTTATTTATATTTAAACAGAATCACATACTTTTAATATTTCTTTCTTATATTTAATTATATTATATATATACACATATTATTTATTTATATATATTATTAATTATATCAGGTCAGATTTAGATCAAGAAAGACGATACCTACCCTACCTCGCCCTACCTTCCTTGCAGTTGATTAAAATATAATTTACTCCTGTACCACATAAATGTCAAATTAGATAAAATTTATCCCATTCAGACAAATATAGACAAACTCCCGCCTACCAAACTAAAATAGCCATCCCTAATCCGAACTCAACCTTATAGGACCACAAAAAGAATTGAGCAAAAAACATATAAAATGAATGATTGTGGATCATCCTCAATAAGTGGCCATATCTCCATTGCCATCTACTTTGGTTGTCGCACTACTTTGGAGGTTAGTTTGTCGTTTTGATTTTGGCGACAGAGCCAAATTTGTTGTGTTGGTTTTGTTTTTTAGGCCAAAAAAAAGCAGAAGTTTGAAAGTTGTGTTTGTTTGTCGTATTTTGACTTTTCCACACCTTTTGATCATGCATAATTTTTGGAATCATTTTGGTCCGTCCCCATGTGAAAGGAGGACCGATGCCCTAAATAAATGTATTTTTTATTTTTTTTTTATGAAAAGATGTATAAAAAAGGAGAAAGGTGAGGTGATAAAAAAAAGATAAAAAGATAAAAAGATGGATTATTTTGTAATTACCAAACTTGGCCTAAAAGGATGACTAATATATTATTTATTTATACATTTTTCTGGTTACTTATTTATTTATTTATGAACGCAACAACATTACTGTAAATTAAATGGTTAGGATCTGGTTACGATCTAGGATAATATTATACAAACATAACTTCTATTAAAAAAAAATCATAGCTCATATGAGATGTCACACTATTATATATGAAATTTTTAGAAAAATATTTATTTTGTATAGCATTATCTATGTTTGGAACCAAGAATGAGTATCACATTCTTAGAAATCTCATTCTCAATAATACGATTTGCCCGTAATTTCATTCTTATGTTTGAATAATTCAAGAATTTTATTCAACAAAAAAATATATTTTTTAGATTTTTGTTAATCTAAAAAATTGAGTTAAGTTGAATTCAAAAATAAAAAATCACATTCTCAATTCAACTATATCCAAGTAGTGAATTTATAAAGACTAAAATTATATTTTAATTTCTCTCAAAATCCATGTCATCCAAACATATTGGGATAAACTTTGAATTTTGAAATAGAATATTAGGACCCAGTTGGTTGGGTGAGTGACACATAACATTAAAAAACCTTGAATTGCATACCATGAATTGGGCCCAACTTTCTTTTTAGGTATAAGGTTTGTTTGTTCGTTTTTTTTTTTTTTTGGAAGTGAAGTGAGCCCGCCTTTTAATGAGTCTCATACACTATTTTATAGTTCAAAATTTAAAAATTGAATCATTGTATTATATTATTTGCAACAGAAAATCATAACAAGATTATTGCAGGAAAAAAAAATGATAGAGAGAATTCAAGTCCTCTCAAAGTTGTCCTATTCATCTATGTAATTTTCAAATTTCATCTTAGAACAAACTTAATCTTGTATTGAAAATTAAATTCTTTTCTTTTCTTTTCTTGATGCATTGCAGGTGCTCAAGTGGAGTACCATCAGCGTATCAAATGTAGCTGGAGAACTATCTTTGCTATTTGGTTTGTTCTTGTGGGTAACAACCTACCCTCGGATAAGGCAAAAAATGTTTGAACTCTTCTTTTACACTCATCACTTGTACATTCTCTTCATGATTTTCTACATTTTCCATCTCGGCTTCTCTTATTCCTACACCATTCTTCCCGGTCTCTATCTCTTCATGGTCGATCGGTTCTTGAGGTTCTTACAATCACGACAAGGCGTTCATTTAGTTTCTGCTCGTGTTATGTCGTGTGAAACTGTGGAGCTCAACTGTTCCAAGAGTCGAGGTAAAGCTATAAACTATACTTAATTTGATGCCCGAGTTCTTTATATGATCGTTGATATGCATATTAGTAGATACGTTATTACTGTACATAAAGTGCAATTCTAAAAACATTGAATTCATCCTAGATGAAGTTTATAACAAAGGCGGGCTACATGTATGTGAGTGATGTTAGATGACTACACCATTAAAATTTGAAGAAAGGAAAATTATAATATAATGGTACTAGGAGTTTTACAAAATCAATCTAATGGTCAATGATTGTGCCTCCTGGTTTGGTTTTCACTTCTCTTTTTCTTATGATTATTTTGGACAATTTGAACTAAAAAAGAGCTTTAAAATGTCAATTATTTTTGTATATAGACATAACATGGATAATTTTGGTTGACTTGACTTAAGTTCTTAACTTTGGCCTTGGGCGTGGACTTTCTGGGAAAATAATTAAAAGTTGATTTTTTGATTTTTTTATCTTTTTGTGTAAAAAATGTGAGAGTTAATGTCACCTAAAATAGGTTAAAAACTGACTTTTGACTTTTTATTTGCTTTCCAAATGGCCCCAAGTGATAGCACTAGTAGACAACATTGGGTACTGCCATATGGTGACATTGTTTGCACTTACTATTTTTCATAATTATTTTGGACAATTTAACCTTTTTAAAAATAAAAAATAAAAAATAAATAAAAAAAGGAAAATGTTTGAGGGCCCGAAACTTGAGGCTCGAATTGGCTCAAAACCCCAAAACGACGTCGTTTTGGGGTTTTGTTTTTTTATTTTTTTTTTTCTTCCTTTTCTCCTTTTCTTTCTTCTTCTTCGTTGAGAAGAAGAACCCAGGCGAGAGAGAGAGAGAGAACACAGGCGAGAGAGAGAGAGAAGCAGGTCGTCGTTGGCGTCGGAGCTCGTCGGCCGAGCTCGTCGGCCGATCGTCGCAGCTCGTCGGCCGTCGCATCGCCGCCTCTGCCTCCGCCCGCTTCCGCTCTGCAGCTCGTCGCTCGTTCGCCTCCGCACGCCGCCGCCTCCGCCTCCGCCTCCACCCCCGCCTCCAACCCCATTTTTAGGGCCCCCTCCAGTTCTGCTCCTCCTCTCCTTCTTCTTCCTCCAACCGCCTGAAATTCGAGCCGTTTGGCTCGAAAATTTTTCGGGCCCTGTAGCAATACTCATAAAAAAAAGAACCTTTAAAATGTCAATTCTTTTTATACATAGACATGACATATGGACAATTTTTATTAAGTCTTAAGCTCTTAACCTTGGCCTAGGGCGTTGAGGCTACTGGCCAACATTTTGCGCACTACCATGGGTGGACCAATCTTGACCCTCATTGGGTTAGTTTTAATGTTTGCTTAGCGCACAATTGAACTATCTTTCTCTATAGTATTATGTTTCTGTGTTTTATTTTTACATACAATTTAATAAATTTGAATTACTTATAGCCATGTCAAAGGAAATATATAATATTATAGTACATTATGTCAAAATTTTACTACATTTTGTAAAACTAAAATCTACTCCACTAAATGATGTGTTGTTAAAGGACTCTATTAAATGAAAATTCTAATTACACCACTGGTTTATCATCCATCAGGATGAATGCAAGTATTGACTTTACTGCAATCAATGCAATTTCTAGAGAAAAAAATTAAAATTTATAAATCTTCACTTTGGTTTTGTTTTCAAAATCTATTTTTAATTTTTTTTATTTATGAAAAAATAGAAACTAATATATTTTTTCCTCAAAAAAGAGGAAAAAAGGTATACAAACGATGAGTTTTGTTTATTTTCATTTTATTTTATTTTTTTTGCCAGTTTATTCTTAGAAAAAATTCGAAAAACAGATTCCGATAATTTAAAGCACTTCTTTAGTAGGATTTTATTTATTTTGATCTTGTGCAGCTTTGAGTTACACTCCAACAAGCATCATCTTCATAAATGTGCCCTCCATTTCAAGACTACAATGGCACCCTTTCACCGTTAGCTCAAGTAGTAATCTCGAACCGGACGAGCTAAGCATCATCATAAAAAATGAAGGAAGTTGGAGTGAGAAGCTCTATCAGATGCTTTCTTCACCATCTCCGGTGGATCATCTTCGCATGTCCATTGAAGGACCTTATGGACCTATTTCAACTGATTTTCTTAGGTATGTGCAAAATGTGAATACATATGGTTATGTTTCTCCTGTGATTAATTGCATTTTTGGCGTCTAACGGTTGCATTGTATGTCATTTCAGTACCCAACATTTTACCGCGTCAATTTTCTCCTCAAAAATATTCTCTATTTAGCAAAGCTAAGAAAATGTCTCCTTTTATTTTTTTGAAATTTTGTCTTTAGTAATTTTTTAAAAAAATTTGTGTCAATTTTTTTTTCTTCTCAGATCCTTTTCTAGTTTGATTTGAATGATCTAAAAATTTTCAAAAATCCCAAAAAAAAAAATTTAAATTACAAAAGACTAAAAAATATATTTATATTTTTTTACAATTTTGTCTTTAGTGGAATTTTTTTCAAATCTTTATTTAATTTTTATGGTCTTCTAGTTTAGGAAGACCTAAAAGTTAAACCTTTTTTTTTAAAAAAAAAAAGAAAATTCATTAAAAACAAAAAAAAAAAAATCAATAAAAAAAGTTGACAAAAGGCATTGAGTAGTGCCATTCATGCCCAAAAATTATAGAAAAATATTATGAATTCCAAATAATTTACCAAATTTTGTACCAGAGGTTTGGTAGAAAATTTGGTAAATTATTTGAGATCCCTAACATAATTCAAAATTATATCTACTTTTCAAACTCAATAATGTGACAATCTATTTGAATATCCAAGGCAACTCTAATTTTCATATTTTTTCTAGTCATTAATCAATCATATATATTTTTTTCTTTTTGATCGACAAAATAAAACCTTTATTGATGAACTAGAAATCATTACATCAAGAAAGGAAAGAGATGAGTGGAAAAAGTATCATAGCGAGATATATCGATCCTAACTAGGTTGGCACCAATATGCCCGCCTAATCCCTTGCTAGCATGTCATCAAGAGTTTGTGAGCTACCAACCAAAGCCAAGAAAAAAACCAGCAATAAACATAACAAGCAACACCAAAATCAGCACCAAAACACCAAATAAAACAGCACCCAAAACAGCACTTTACAACACCAAAAAGCAGCATCAAAAGCAACACTACCAACAATCAACAACAAGTGGCAGTCGCAGCTGACAAGAAGAGATAGCTCAGAGCCCAACTAGCAACAAGGCATCAAACAAAGGACCACAGCAGAACAAAACCTGCAGCACACCCTTCTTTAACAGCAAAGATCACTCCAAAGCTCAAGACCATCTCAACCTCCACTAATGCATACTCTGACCTTCCTTATGTTTGAGACCAAATCATGGATTGAAAAATGGACACCCTTCAAACTTGATTTGCCCACATTGCCACTCTAACCTTTATAAGCTCCTCCACATCATCAAAATTCGGATTAAGGCCATTGAATACACATTCATTCCTTACCTTCCAAATGGACCACAACATTGCAAAAGGTAACAGTTTCCAAACCTACAATTCCAACTTTTTAAACTTAACCCCCACTTACCAATTCATCAGACCCTCCACATTTGCAGGTGTTACCCAACTGATTCTCCACCAATCCAGCAAATCTGACCACACCTTCCATACTCTTGGGCAATGAATAAGCACATGAGAACCTGTTTCAACCTCAGCTTTGCAAAAAGGGCACATAGATTCTTCACTGCGTTTAATGACCCCAATGTTGTGCAAGAACCCTGCTGTTTTAACTCTATTTTTTGAAGCTAACTACCCAAAAAATTATACCTTTGGTGGAGCTACATTTTGCCACAACTACTTAGCTACTTTCAACCTATACCCACACCTAGCTTCACACCAATTTTTGACTGATGCCATAGAAAAAAGACCTGAAGAGGCAGCCACCCAGATCAATATATCATGGCTGTTTGATCTATGATATGATGCATTTGACAGCATCCCTTGTAATCTAATAACTTCCTCCTCTTCCCATGCTAAAAGGGCTCTTCTAAAGTTAAACACTCACTCCCCAGAACTCTGCCTTCTTTGAGCAAACTCCTTCAAAGATCCTTCCTTATCCATGGATAGGCTAAACAACCTAGGAAATTTCTCTTTAATTAGAATATTCATGTGCCACTTGTCATTCCAAAACTGAATTCTACAACCATCACCAATCTCTATCCTTATATTACTTTCATAAAAGTCATACAATGGATAGTTAGATCTTACGACATGCAAAATGTCACTCCAAATCTTGGAAACCTTCCCTTTATCTGCAGTGATCAAGTCAGGCAGCCATCTACCCCCTTGAGAACCATACTTGCTAACCAAAACTTGTTTCCACAAAGCATTTTCATCCACCCCATACCTCCACCACTATTTCAATAGCAGAGCCTCATTCATCTCCCTAATCCTCCTAACACCTAACCCTCCTTGCTCTTTTGGCTTTGTCACTTCCCCCCATTTAACCATATGCATCTTTCTCTTTAGATCGAAGCCCCTCCCAAAGAAAAGATGCCTGAATCCTATCAATCACCTTGGCCACACCTTTAGGAATTACAAAGACAAGTAATAACAAGGTAAATTAGACCCTACTGACTTTATCAATGTCAACCTACCAGCAAATGACAGAAATTTTCTCTTCCAAGATGCCAACTTACACCTGATCTTATCAACCACAGGTTGCCAAATCTTTCTACTTCGAGGACTAGCACCAAGAGGAAATCCTAGATATTTAATGGGAAACTCCTGACTTGTGCAATTCAGAATAGAGGCAAACTCCCAACTGTTCTCATCATCCACACCCACACCGCACACAACACTTTTGTGAAAATTAATCTTGAGCCCTAATATCACCTCAAAACACCTAAGTATCCTCTTGATGACTAAAATTTCCTCCTCCTCTGCTTCACAAAATATTATAGTGCCTTATGCAAATTGAAGATGTGATAACTTTAACTCAGCTAGCCCTGTTGATACACCTTTCAATAGTCCCAACTCCTTTGCCCTTTCTAATAGAATATTGAGACCTTCAACTGCTATGATAAATAAGAAAGGTGAGATTGGATCACCTTGCCTAATCCCTTTCTGAGGAGAAAACTCTTCCATAGGAGACCCATTTACTAACATAGAAATTCTGGCTTTGGTTACACAAGATATCATCCAATTTTTCCATTTATCTCCTAATCCCATATTAGACATCATAGAAAATAGATAATTCCAGTTCACTGAGTCGTAAGCCTTTTCAAAATCAACTTTCAAAATGACTCCCTTCTTCTTTGTCTTCTTCCACCAATCAACTACCTTATTTGCAATCAACATCCCATCGAAAATGTTTCTACCACCCAGAAATGCTGATTTTTCCTCACCAATAACATCTGGTAGAACCTTTCTGATTCTTCTTGAAAGTACTTTAGCCAAAATTTTATAAGCTGAACTAATCAAGCTAATAGGTCTATAATCACTCAATCCATTGGGACTATCTTTTTTAGGGATCAAGGTTATGAACGCGCAATTCAAACCTTTTACTAACTTTCCATTGGAATGAAACTCCTTCATAAATTGAATCACCTCACCCTTCATATATTTCCAACACTTCTGGGTACAAGACAAGTTAAAACTATCAGGTCCAGGAGCTTTGTTTCCATTACAATCCTTTACCGCTTCCCAAACTTCCATGTCAGAAAATTTAACTTCAAGTATCTCCACAACCTTTGATATACTCACTGTTAACATAGAACCTGCAAGCTGATACCCACTCTTCTTTGAATAGTATAGAAAAATGTCTTGGCACTTCCTATTTCACTTGATCAGGCTCCTCAACTCTAACCTATTAACCTCCACTGAATTTACTAAATTTTTGGTGAATCTCCTGTTAGCACTTAAGAGAAAGAACCTTGTGTTTTTATCCCCATTTAATGTCCAATCTAATCTTGACTTCTGCAGCCATATCCACTCCTTTCTCCTCTTAATTTCCATACTAGACTTTTGACCTCCCTTCTCCTTGACACCTTCTGTGGGAGCAGTGCTCTTGATTCAGCCATCAAGTCCAAATCATGTAATTCATCCTCTGCCTTCATGAGTTAGCAATCCACATTTCCAAACACTTCCTGATTCCATTTTTTTAGATCATTCTTTAGACAAGTTAATTTCCTTACAAATCTATAACCAGCCCATCCATCAACCTGTGAATCTAACCATGATTTTTGCACTACTTTCAGGAAACTAGGATGTAGGGTCCAAGCATTCAAAAATCTAAATGGTCTTGGCCCCCCAATTCCTATCATCCTCCCTTAGTATTATGGGGCAATGATCTGATACATCCCTAGGTAGACCCTACACTTTTAACTTAAACTTCTCCAACCACCTCGGATCAACTAAAAACCTATCAATCCTATTCCATCTCTCCCCTTCAAGTGAATTACACCAGGTAAAACTTCTCCCTATCATTGGCAAATCATCTAATTCCATTCTCTCAACGAAATTACCAAAATCTCTCATCCCCTTATCCCTCCTAGATACTCCTCCTCTCAGATAAATACCTAATTTCATTAAAATTACCACCAACACACCAAGATTTTGGGAACCCATTTTTAACATTAACTAGATTCAATGAGGCTAATAGACTTGGATTTATTCTCAAACAAGCCATAAATGTGCAAAGTAGTCTTCATGCCTAATGCAGTCAATATTTATTATTAGAATCAGTTGTATTTTTCTAACGAGAAATTACACCTCAACAAAAGAATGTTAACTTCACATTTGGTTCCCCACATTTCCGTGGTTTCAATTTATAAATAGCTTTCTTTTTTTTTTCCTTTTTTTTGAGATGTAATTTTTTTATTTCAAAAGTATATTTAAAAATCATTATAAGCCCTTAAATAATGAAATAAATATTTTCTATTACACCTTTAGAATGGAAAGATCTCAATCTATTAATTTTGACAATGAATATTACCAAAGTCACCCATCTGAACCATTTTAACACAATTAAAGTCCAAACTGAACATAATTAAAGTGTTGGAGATCAAATGAACCAAAACAATTAGCCCTTACTTCTATGGTGTGCATTGGTGACTTGGTATACAAATTGTGGTTGCAGGCATGACATGCTTGTGATGGTTAGTGGAGGCAGTGGCATTGCTCCATTCATCTCCATCACGCGTGACCTCATCTTCACAACCTCAACCCTAAAATCCACCACCACCACTCCACAAATTCTTCTCATCAGTGCATTCAAATTTTCATCCGACCTCGCCATGCTAGACCTTCTCTTTCCACATTCCAAAACCCCATCTGAACTTCTCAACTTCGAACTCCACATTGAGGCCTACATAACAAGAGAAAAACAACCCATATCGCAGAACAAACAAAAGCCTCTCCGAACCATCCGGTTCAAGCCTAATCCCTGGGATGCACCCTTGTCTCCCACTTTAGGCCCCAATGGTTGGCTCTGGCTCGGTGCAATCGTGTCATCATCTTTCATCGTCTTCCTTCTCTTCATGGGGATTCTTACCCGGTTCTATATTTACCCCATCGATCACAACACGAATACGGTTTACTCGCACACTTCACAAGCTATGTTGAATATGTTGCTCGTATGCATAGCCATTGCCATGACAAGTTGTGTAGGTTTTGTTTGGAGCAAGAAACAGATAGCCATGGAAGCAACAAAACAGGTTCAAGATATGGAAGATGGAAAGCTAACTAGGTTTAGTGATGATAGGGAGTTGGAAAGCCTACCTCACCGGTCTATTGGCAAACCTAACAATGTGCATTATGGTGGAAGGCCTGACCTAAAGAGTACGTAAAGCTTTCTCTAGAGCACTTGTGCTACATATGAAGAAAAAATAATTAAAATTTAAATAAGTGGATAAAATTCATTTTATTTATGGTCTACGGCAGTTCAATTTTAAATTTATACCATACATTTTACTTTCATGATAGAATTATAAGATATTTTTAGAGAAAACTAAACCATAGTGTCAATCAAAATTAATTACAAATAAATAATAAATATAATAAATATTAATAATTAAAAATATAAACTTTGACATAAATTTGTAATAATTTTTTTCTCTCCTTACTAACCAGTGATTTCCCCATATTTTTATGGTTCCTAGAATTATTCTTCTCCAGAGTGCCATTCCATAACTAATTCAAACTAGTAGTTTAAGGAATGGGCTTGTGCCCCTCTCCACAATATAGACTGGATAGCATTTTCTGCTCCGTGAGGTCCATGAAGAGTTTTGTTTTGATGATCTGATTTATTTGTTTTGTTGATTTATATGTGTTGATCATTCATGACGAAAAAAAATCAGATGGATTTGATAATCATATCCATATTATTTCATCATGTTTTAAAAAAATGATGGTATAATTTTAAAATTATATTACTCCTCAATTCTTTTAAAGACAAATATTGTAAAATCATTTGAATATGATTATCGAATCAATTTATTTTTTTATGGATAATATATGCCTAAATACATTTAAAATAAATAGATCAGATCATCAAATCAGGAATCATGGTGGGTCTCATAGACACAAATAGCACTGTCGAGTCTAAATTTGGATAGAAGATCATCTTTCTTCTAGTTTAATTATATATACAAGCCGAGTTCGAACCTAAATTCGAATATTTTTTGCTTGAGCTCATTTAATATAGAATTCTATATTTGAGCCAATCTCAAGCCTCAATTTGAATTCACTCCATTATTTAGCTCAGTTCAATTCATTTGCAATCTTACAAATTAATTGAGGTGGGTATTGCAGGAATTTTGTTAGAGCGCAAGGAGTCAAGTGTTGGAGTTCTCGTTTGTGGGCCTAAGAATATGAGACATGAGGTTGCAGCCATTTGTTCATCTGGGTTGGCACACAACTTGCATTTTGAGTCCATTAGTTTTAGCTGGTGATTCACACATCCAATACAAAGATTAATTGGGCTTAGAAAGTGAATCTTCAAAAATGATATGAAGTGTAATGTATTGTTGAGTTGAGATCTATCTTTAATTAAAGTTCATAAAAAATGTTTTTTACATTCAATATTTGTTTCTCCTTTATACATTATGTTTTTGCATATTGTTTTTCCGGCAACTTGTAGTAGTATTATTATATTGGAGTTTTGGGTTCAACCTCGTATATAAAATATAGATTTTATTTAAAGTTTTTTATGGTATTTTTGTATATATATATTGTTTTTGTAAGAATAGATTTTACTTTATAAAATTAATTATAGGGGATTAGAGTTCCCAACATTATTGACATATTACTTAGAAATTAATTCGTTAATCGGTTTTAATTCCTTAATTATTTCCTACTAGTTGAAAAAAAAAAAAAAATCCTTAAATAGCTGAAAATAAGTATTTGGCCGTAAAATACAAAACATAGAAATGCCCTCGAGTAATTATTCCTTGCCCATTGGGTGGTTGTCTCCGGATTGATTAAAATAGTGGGATCCACTATTTATTTGGGAAAAAAATCAAGTGATAATGATTTTATCATATATTTATACTTTGTAATATGATTTTTCTTATTTTACATAAACTCGACAAGCTCATCAATTTATTGATCTTGCAACTTTCTATCACTAGCAATTCCAATGAACTTTCTCAAATGAGTCCTCATTTCCTCTCCCACCTTCGACACCATGACGCCTTTTAAAGACTTAACAATGTCATCCTATACGACCATCTTCGCCTTTCTCCACTTTAATAGCCAATTCTTTCTCCAGAAGAAATCACACATTGAAGCATTGATCGAAAATAAATGGCAAAAGAATAAGACAATACCCGAATCCTTAAAGCTTGCATTGCACCCAAAATGAAACAACGAACTATCAATAGATAGAAACGCCAAAAATCTTCAATTGCAATGCCCAACCAATCCTCAAAATTAAAAAAACAAAAAACAAAAAAAGTAACATGTGTCTCTTTTATTAATAAAATCAGCTTGATTAAAATTAAGGAAAAATTACAAAATCAATAACATTTTTCAACTTGTGCTTGAAACCTAACAGCTTCCACTAAAAGCAACATTTTTTCTTTCTTAATTAGTAAGTAGAATAAAACTTCATTGTAAAATTAGTAATTTTGCATCTTAAAAAGTAAGAAAAATTAAATTTACTTAATAAATTTATTATTTGAAAATTAAGTAATAGTTATATTAATTAATATTTAAACATCTAAAAGTTATTTGAGACTTTGCATGAGGCCCAAGATAATCAGGCCACTCCCGCAACAACACTCTCCAGCCCATTATTTAGATTAAAGGTCAAGTTCGAAAGAATAAAGTACCGTTTGTTTTCCTCCATCATAGTCCACTCTAGATTGTGAATGATGAACAGTGAAAATGCCTCATATTTATTTTAGTTTTGGAGCTCTAGATTCGTAGTCTCCTTCGGACTACGGTAGGTCTTGGTGAGGGTCTTGTTAGTTTGGGCGAGGAGATTGTATTAGAAAATAGTTTGCATGGCTTAGGGTGTTACCGGTTGTCTGCCCAGACTTCCAATCAACTGGTCAACTACATTTTATTTTATTTTTTATATACATGTTGGACATTTTTTTTTTAACATTAATGTTTAATGTTTTTTTTTGTTAAGTAAAAATCATAATTTAATTTGTTTTATTATTTTATATTTATTTAATTTAGCAATCCCAACATTAACAACTATCACTAAAACAAACACAATTTTATTAATTTCCTCACTATCAATCTTTTTGCTAACAATCCCTCATTATTAATCCTCTCTATTCTACTCCTGAAAACAAATGGATCCAAAGGCTTTTAGGGTCAGTTGTATCAATAATTTGAATCATTAATTTAAAATTTTATTAAGAATATATATAGGGAGAATATTAAAAAAGTGAATAGTGAATAAATAATTACAAAATAATGAAAGCACAAGTCATTTATACATTTGAGAGGGAGATTTTATGAGCTGAAATGGGCCATGGCAAAGGCCGGGCAAGCTGAGTGCCGAACATGCTTGGGCCGCGGTAGCTTGGGCTTGTCCAGAGAGGATTTGCTGGGTAAGGGCACAGGCCATGTTGGACCGAGCTACTTGGGCCTGTTTGTGTAGAAACCGGGCTACTGGAAGTTGCTCGGCCGAGATGACTGCCTGCCATCCCGGATTCCATGGTTTGTTCAGCTTGGCAGGAAGGCCTATAGCTAACCGGCTTGACCTACCTCGAGCTTGGCTTGCCGGAATGCAACCAAGCTCGGTTGGTATGGAGCTCGGCTAGTGAGCATTCGGGCATGCGGCGCAATACGGTCGTGTGAGGCCAAGGTGATTCCGCCGGTCTGCCAGGCTCCGCCAAGATATCCTGACAGTTTGGTTAGATGGTGATTGTTGGATTTGTGATGACAGATGGGATAGTAGCACCACGTGTCGAGAGACTAATGGGAGTAAATTTGGGGCACAGAAGGTATATAAACGTGTCTGCGCCCCCCATGCTGAGACAGATGATCATTTGGTGAGATACACTAAAACATTTAACTCCTTTCTCTCTCTCTATCCCTGAGTGTGTGCTAACTTGACCGTCGGAGGGGTTTTCCAACCACACACCGCCGGGTAGCTCACCGCCGTTGTGTTCGCAGGTCGATCGGACTGACAGGGAGCTGGGAAGAAAGGAGTACGGGCTCGCTAGAATATTTGCTCCCCGTACAATTGGCGCCGTCTGTGGGAACTTGATAGACAAAACCTTGTCTTCCCAGCTCATCTGATCGCCGCCCATGGCCAACAACGACGAGATTCCGTTGTCTGCCATCGATGGAGTTACCCTGGAGTCAGCTAGACGGAGAGAAGGACATCCCGCCATTCCTCCGATGGCAGACTTGGAGACTTCTCCAGGAGGACAATCCAAAGACGCGCGGGATAAGCGCGGAAGGAGCTTTGGTCATTCTTGGAGTCCAGACGGTCATCGGTGGCGGAGAGACTCATATGCTAGACGTCTAGAACACAAATTACGGGACCAAGACGCCGTCATCCGGAGAATAGCAGCGGAGATGGAGGATCTTAAGCGGCATGTCAAAGGGAAAGTATAGCTGGAGTGGGAGACCACAGTGAGCGCACCCAACCGCGCCGTTCAGGCAGTCAAAGCCAGCGGCACACTCCGTCCCTCTCAATCACCAGAAGTTACAAGGGCGGAGATTCCGACGCGCACGTAGAGAAGTCTAGAGCGCAAGATAGCACTTACCAACCCTCGCGTCCGGCGACGACGTCAAGGTACTCCTACTCCGCTCGTTCAAAAGATTTGCGGGTAGTCTTAAAGGAGTGGGCTCGCCGACGGGAGACTCAAAGGGTGCCGGCATTCCAGCGGTTATCCTATGGGGGTCGCGCCAGTGAAGAAGTCGTAATGCCTCCGCCCAGCCTTACTGTGCCTCCTCCTCCGGACACGGATTTGGCGAGGCTGAGCGCTACCTTTTTCTCCCTGGAGATAGAAACAACATCGCTCCCCGCGGGCTTCCACCAACCAAAGTTCACGCTCTACGACGGAAACACTGATCCATACATACATGTAAACCACTTCCGACAGGTCATGGCCGGACATAGGCGGAATGACGCTCTTATGTGCCTTATCTTCCCGTCAAGTTTGGGCGAGCTGCGCTTGAAATGGTTTGAGAGGCTACCGGAGGGGAGCATCGAAAGGTGGCAGCAGTTGGCAGAAGCATTTGTGACGCGTTTCAAAACCAACACCAGAACGCCAAAGGAAGTTGACCACCTTCTTGGTGTCAAGATGGAGCCAAGCGACACACTAAAGGCATACAACTCTAGATACTGGGAAACATTCAATGAGATCTTGGATTGCCCGGTCAACCTGGCGATCACACAATATAAGCGTGGTCTCCCGGTCGGACATAGAATGCGGAACTCGCTTACCATGCACCAGCCGACATCCATGGGCCAACTCATGCGGCGCATCAACAAACACATTTAAGTAGAAGATGATGCGGCAGCATCTACCGCGAAGGCAACTCCGGTAGAAACAGACAAGAGGTCGGTTGGCAAGGTGCACACGGTCGGACAGGAGACTAACCGTTCAAATGATCGCGCCGAGGAATCTGACCGAGGTTCAAATCGTCGAAATCGGGGTCGGGGTCGACAGAATGACCGAGCCCCGCGACGACGTAGCTGATTGCAACAGAAGGCTGAAAGCTCGGACGGGCATCACCACGGTCTTTAAGATTCCAATCTGTCGCATACTTAGTGAAATCTGTGACGAGGATTACGTCTGGTTTCCTGCTAAGTTAGGCGATGCGCAAAACGGCTTCAATCTGCGGTACCGTTGTACATTTCACCGGGAACACGGACACCGGACAGAGGACTGTTTGCCTCTGAAGCAACACTTGGAGGAGCTAGTCGCAGCTGGACACTTGGACCTTTACGTTGATGGGGGTGTGAAGGCCGCACTTCAAGCCCGGTTGACCCGCGTGGACCGGATGACCTGGAGGCGCCCCCACAAGGAGTTGTTAATGTCATCCACGACATAGTAGAGCCGACGCGTGTATGCGAGCTCCGAGGTATGATCAAGAAGGCAGAACACATGAGGGAAGTTTTGTCGGTCCAGCCCCGATCAAGAGGGGGAAGACCGAAGAGAAAGACGTGATCAGTTTCTCTACAAGGGACTTAGAGCGCATTCAGACGCTGCACAACGATGCCTTAGTGGTCACACTCCGCGTCAAGAAATTCAATGTCAAGCGCATCTTGATCGACCAGGGAAGCTCAGTCGAGATCATATATTACGACGCGTTCAAACAGCTCAAACTCCGAGATACAGACTTGGCTCCGGCAACTTCCCTACTGGTTGGTTTCAACTCGCAACCGGAGTGGCCTTTGGGAAAAATTATTCTGCCTGTCAAAGCGGGATCTGTGGTCAAGCAAGTGGAGTTCTAGGTATTGCAAGTGCCGTCTACGTATAACCTAATCCTTGGAAGGGGATGGCTTCACGCTATGCAAGCCGTAGCGTCAACCTACCATCAGGTGATGCGATTCCCCTCGGCTATGGGGGCAGTTAAAGAAGTTTGGGGCGATCAGGTCATGTCGAAGCAGTGCTTCATGGCAGTGAACGAGAGCCGAGCTGCCAAAGGCTTCATCCAAATGATTGAAGGACCGGAAGACTAGGGAGTCCTTGACGACGTGGGCACCAAGGCTGAGAACAAAGCCGTTGAAGAGTTGGTGGAAGTGCGGATTGACACGGAGAGCCCGAACAAGTTCTTCTTGCTCGGATCAAGCCTTACCGCTCAAGAAAGGACCGAGATGGTGGAATTTTTAATGGCAAATATCAAAGTCTTCGCATGGTCCCCTTACGACATGCCCGACATCGATCCAAATTTTATTTGCCATCACCTCAATGTTTTTCCCGGGGCAAAGCTGGTCATTCAAAGAACGAGGAGATCGGCACTACATCATGCCGAGGTAGTTGCAGAAGAGGTGAAGAATTTGCTTGAGGCACGAGCTATTCAGGAAGTGCACTATCCTCGATGGATCTCAAACATGGTCGTTGTGCCCAAGAAGAATGGGAAGTGGCGAGTTTGCGTCGACTACAAGACCATCAACCGAGCTTGCCCTAAAGACAGCTTTCCTTGCCCAGAATAGACCAGCTTGTCGATCTAACGGCCGGACATAACAGGCTCAGTTTTTTGGACGCCTACCACGATTATCATTAGATTGCCATGCATGGTCCCGACCGTGAGATCACCTCTTTCACTACTCCAAGGGGACTCTTCTGCTACCAAGTCATGCCTTTTGGTTTGAAGAACGCCGGGGCAACTTTCCAAAGGATGGTGACCAAGATGTTCGCTCCTCTGCTAGACTGGAAAATGGAGGCTTATATTGATGATATGGTGGTCAAAAGCCAGCATCAAGAAGACCACTTGTCCGACTTGGCCGAGATGTTCGCCATTCTCAAACGACACAAGCTACACCTGAATGGGTCTAAGTGTGCCTTTGGCGTGGGATCCGGAAAATTCTTAGGCTTTGTAACAACCCCCACTCCACCTTAGTCATACTTGTATATATATATATGTTACATTGCATTTCTTGATTTGTTTTGCATAAGTGTTGCTTGAATCCTATATTCCCTCTTGGTGTGTGTGTGTGTTCAGCCGAGGTCGTCTCGAGTCTAGGTCGCCCCTTTGATACTCTTACACTTAGGACCATCTTGGGATTTCCTCTGGCTAACCTCCATCCGCACCCCGACATATTGGCCGAGATATCATTGTCTAGGCCGAGGTGTTCATCGCCAAGGCCGAGATGTGTACTATCTGGGCCGAGATGTTCCCCTTGAACCCAAGTGATCTTGCCCTAGACTGGTACAACCTAGACCGAGGTGTGGCACATCTAGGCCGAGGTGTGGCACAGCTGGGCCAAGTGTTGACCTTTTCTAGCCGAGGTCATTGTCTCCTTGTTTGCCGAAGTCTTGTTGTTAGCCGATGTCATTACTCGCCGGAGTCTCTTGCCGCCTAGCTTGTTGTATACGCTTTGTCAGAGACTTGTCTTATCAATCAGTCACCTTTTTGAGCCGAGCCAACCAACCGTTGCCACGTGTCCGAGCTGAAGGTTTAGACGGCCGGAGGACCTAGAAACAAATCATTTTGTCTCAAGCCTTTGTTTTTAGAGAGAGGAGCTCTAGGAGAAGAGGAAGAGTTCTAGAGTGAGAAGTGGATTAGCAAGCTTGATTCTTGGAGTTCAAACCGTTAGATCCTTGATTTGAGGTTAGAATCTTGATCTACTTTTATCGTTCTTATCGATCATCTAGCTGCATTGTATGATTGGATCTATTGTGCATATCATGCATTGATTTAAAGTTGGTTTTAGAAAGAGAAAATGATGTTCATATGTTCTTGAAGAAAACTCTTGTTTTGATCCGAAGGTTTGCATCGAAAATCATGTTTTTGTGTTTGTTCTCGTAAGATCTTCTATTATGGGTACCCAGGTCCATGTTTTCAACCTCATAGCATGAAATCTCAGGTTTTACAATAATGAGTTGTGATTCTTGCATTCATCTCCTTCATGATCTTCATGTTCATGTTCTTGATGTTCTTGAACTGAGGGAAACCCAGATTTTTCCCGACCTCATTTATCCTCGAATGTGGCCCTCGGGACCACACCTCGGCGAGAAGGTGTGAGACCTCGGCCAAGACCTGGTTGGTGCCCAGCATATTTCCCTGAGATGGGAAACAGTGTTCGTTTTGATTTGACTTAGTTTAGAAGAGTGCCGAGATCATTTTGTATGCATGTGAAGCTTGTTTAAAAGTGCATTCAATAGACTTGCCGTGTGTTTGTAGGACTTGGATTCGTCTTGACGCCGACGTTTGAAGAGCTATGTGAGTGGTATTTTAATAAAGATATGTTGTAAAGTCTTGATAAAACCTTGTTTTGCTTTATTCGGAAATTATTTACAAGCATGAATGATTATTCCTACTTGCAATAAGTATTGTATTTTGCTTTGATGACATTCTCGGGAAGTCCGTATGTGCTAGGGGACTATAAGCATTTGTAGCACAAAGTTTGGAAGTCCGTACGTGCTAGGGGACTATAAGCATTTGTAGCACAAGTCCTTAGTGTTCGGGGACTATAATGCAACGACACCCTTGCTAGAGATCTCGCTTGTCTTGTCTTGTCTTGTCTTGCCACTGACGGTTTTACCGCGTGGGCTTGTTGTCCGAGATGTCACCTCTTGTATTACATTGATGTTAGTAAGCATCTCTTGGAGCCTTGAAAGATTTGAAATGAGCTTGATTTATTTCATGTATCGTTTGTTAAAAGATCTCGGATATCATTCATGTAAACCCTTTATTATTTATGCCATTCACTGAGTATCCAAGCTCACCCTCTCTATATATATGTAGGTGATGAGCAAGACGGCGGCGACGCCTAGATGTCTTTGCCGAGGTTTTTGCCGATGTATTTTGGATTCGTGTTTTTGCATCATCTTGAAGATCATGCTTCTTGGTTATCTTGTTGTATTTTGTATTTGACGGCTGAGAAGCCTTTTGGTCAAGATGTATTTTCATACTTCATTTGTTGTATTAAAGCTATGTAATGATGTATGACATTTCATTCAACTTATGCACTGCTCTCATGGATTACGTAGTCTTGATTTATTGCTTCCACATTTGTAAGCCCCATATGTATACTCTGATTTGTGTGTGGATTCTTGTAAGTGGCCTTTGGTAATCTCAGATTACTGGCCATCATGGCACCATTCTACTAGGGGCGGAATGGGGTCGTGACAGGCTTCCTAGTCACAAACCGAGACATCGAAGCAGACCCCACACAAATCAGAGCCGTACAAGAATTAAAGCAGCCAAGCTCGGCTAAGGACGTGCAGCATCTGGCCGGAATGGCCGCCGCGCTAAACCGATTCATAAGCCGGTCATCAGATTGCTGCCGCCCTTTCTTTCAAGCTTTGAAATCAAAGTTCTCATGGGATAAAGAATGTGACCGGGCATTGGCCGAGCTCAAGGAGTATCTGTCTTCACCAACACTGTTGGTAACACCGAAGCCGGGCGAAGAACTTTACCTTTATCTGGCCGTCTCCCAGCATACAGTTAGTGCGGTGCTTGTCCGGTCGGAAGGAATCAAGCACCTCCCCATCTTCTACATAAGCAAAACCTTGCTACCGGCAGAGTCCAAATACTTGCTGCTGGAAAAACTTGCGTTAGCATTGATAATGGCCTCCAGGAAGTTGGCGCACTGTTTCCATGCTCATACAATCATTGTTTTGACCGAGTTCCCCCTCAAAGTTTTGTTTGAGCGGGCAGACTTCTCCGGTCGAATTCTCAAGTAGGCGGTCGAATTGGGACAGTTTGACGTCAAGTTCCATCGACGCATTGTCATAAAGGCCCAGACATTGGCCGATTTTGTTGCTGAATTCTCACCCGGGATTTATCCCGTCTACCCAGTGGATCTTGTGGCGGCAGCCGAGGAGGTGAGTACAGATTTAACCGAAATAACACAGCAAGGCGATGTTTGCGACACGGAACTTGCGCGTCCCGCCGAAGAACCTTCAGCTAGTTCGACACTACAGCCCTGCGATGTGACGACGGAGTTGGGTATTACCAACCAACCTGCTCTGCCCGGTGCCGTATCGCCAGGAGGGGAGGATGTGGATCCGATCAGCATTGAACCTGACGCCACATAGCCGAGCAACCATGCGTCCATCCACCTGCAAGCCTCCCAGGACCCCTCAGAATGTTAGAAGCTCTTTGTAGGCGAAATGTGGAAACTTTTCGTAGATGGGGCTTCTAACTGCCACGGCGCTGGGCTGGGCATAATTCTGATTTCGCCAGACGGATTGACCATCGAACACTCTATCACCCTTGGATTCCCTGCATCAAACAATGAGGCTGAATACGAGGCGCTTCTCGCCAGGCTCAAGAGCGCGCTTCAGATGCACGCATCCGAGCTAATGGTTTATAGTGATTCCCAACTTGTGGTTAACCAAGTTTCTGGGATTTACGAAGCTAAAGACGACAGAATGGCAAAGTACCAAGCTCTGGTAAGAGACCACATCAAGCGATTCCAGATGATAAGGGTCCAACGAATTGGCCGTGAAGAAAACCGCCGAGCAGATGAATTAGCCGGCCTTTCTTCCATGGTCGATAGCACATCTCCCAGCCCTCTCCTAATTGAATTCCTTCCGAGGCCCAGCATTGAGGAAGCCGAGCAGACAGAAGTACTCCGCACCGAGCTAGGTCCTTCTTGGATGGACCCAATTATCCTTTTCCTCAAAGATCGGACCCTTCCCACTAGCAAAAATGAAGCACATAAGGTCCGGGTGAAATCAGAGCAGTTTTGGCTCTCCCCATCTGGCGCTTTATACATGAAGTCTTTCACTGGTTCTTATCTCAAGTGTGTACACCCAAGTAGCGTGGAAGCTTTCCTGTACAAAATTCACGAAGGCATATGCGACAGTCATATAGGAGGCAGATCCCTAGCCTACCGGGCTATCTCGCAAGGATATTGGTGGCTGTGTATGCAAGCAGACGCGCAGAAGTATGTTCGCAAATGTGAGAAGTGCCAGAAGTTTGCCCACCAAATCCACCAGCCGGCCAGGGAACTTCTTCCCCTCTCCAGCCCTTGGCCCTTTGCGATGTGGGGGCTAGATATAGTGGGGCCACTCCCAACGGCACCAGGCAACCGAAAGTTCTTCATTGCGGCCACTGACTACTTCACTAAATGGGTTGAAGCTGAGCCTTTGGCAACAATCAAGGAGAAAGACGTCAAACGGTTTGTCTGACAGAATGTGGTAACGCGGTTTGGCGTCCCCAAAATTTTAATCTTTGACAACGGCACCCAATTTGACGGCCACCTGTTTAGAGGATTTTGTGAAGACTTGAAGATTGAATTCTACAACTCTGCTCCGGCTTACCCGCAGTCTAAAGGTCAAGCCGAAGCATCGAATAAGACCATTCTTGACGGGTTGAAGAAAAGGCTTGAGAAAGCCAAAGGAAAATGGGCCGAGGAACTTCCAAGCGTTCTTTGGGCATACTGAACGACCCCGCGGCGATCCACCGGAGAAACTCCTTTTGCCTTGGCAAATGGCATGGAGGCGGTCATCCCTTTGGAAGTCGGCATGCCCACCCTCCGAAGTGAAAGTTTTGAGCCTGAGCTGAACGCCGAGGCCATTGCCCTGGAATTGGACCTTGTGGAAGAACGCCGGGAAAAGGCTCTCATCCATGTTACCGCCTACCAACAAGAGCTTTCAAGAAAATACAACAAAACGGTGCACCCCAAACCGTTCAAAGTTGGCGACTGGGTTTTAAGGAAGGTCATGGGAAACACCCTGGTGCTAGGTGAAGCAAACTAGGGGCAAACTGGGAAGGACCATACAAGATAATCGGTCTGGCGGGTAAGGGGGCATACCACTTGGAGGACTTGGAGGAAAGAGGAATACCCCGGCCATGGAATGCGGCCAATCTCAAACTGTACTATTTTTAGCTTCTGTGTTTTTTTTGTGCAAAGGAATTTTTTGCCTTACACTTCAGAATGTAATAGTCTTTTTGTTAATAGGGTTAATTACACTAATAGTCCCTATAGTTTGGGACTTGTGTTACTTTGGTCCCTGACTTTTCAATTGTGACACACTTGACCCTGAATTTTGAATTTTGTTCCAAATAAGGACAATTGAAAATATCATTAGATTTTTCAAGGGTAAAATCGTCAATTTGATAAAATATAAACTAATTTGACAAAAATAAATGTTAAAAAAATATTTTTAATTTTTTTAAAATTATTTTTATCCACCAATGATAAAATTATGTAAAATTAATAAAAATTACATGATTAATTTTTTAAAATTAATTTTACATGATCATCATCCAAATACATAATAAAAATTAATTTAGTAAAAAAAATAAATAAATGTCTAAAAGATTTATCAATTTTACATAATTTTATTTTTAGTAGGTAGAAATAATTTTTTAAAATTCAAAAATATTTGTTTGACATTTATTTTTGTCAAATTAGTTTATATTTTATCAAATTGACAATTTTACCCTTGAAAAATCTAATTATATATTCAATTGTCCTTATTTGGAACAAAATTTAAAATTCAGGGTCAAATGTGTCACAATTGAAAAGTCAGGGACCAAAGTGACACAAGCCTCAAACTATAGGGACTATTTGTGTAATTTGCCCTTGTTAATATAATAGAAGTATCTCATCTTCGCTTTCGCATTCAGATTGTTGTTTTTTACTTTAAAACTTCAACCGAGATGTTTTACTCCGGCTGACTAAGTTGATGATTTACTCAACTTTGAAATTTTCAGTCGAGATGTTTTATTCCGGTTGACTAAGTTGATGATTTACTCAACTTTGGAATTGCAACCGAGATGTCTTACTCCGGTTAATTAAGTTGATGATTTACTCAACTTTGAAATTTTTAACCGAGATGTTTTACTCCGGTTGACTAAGTTGATTTATTCAACTTTTGTGGAACTTCAACTAAGACGTTTTACTCCGGTTAACTAAGTTGATCTATTCAACTTTTGTGGAACTACAACCGAGATGTTTTACTCCGGTTGACTAAGTTGATTTATTCAACCTTTGTAGAACTTCAACTAAGATGTTTTACTCCGGTTGACCAAGTTGATTTATTCAACTTTTACAAAACTTCAACCGAGATGCTTTATTTCGGTTGACTTAGTTGATGAGTTGCTCAACTTTATGATTCCCACCGAGATGCCTTTTCCAGTTAAATAAGTTAGATAAGATGGTTGGTTTTGCCGACGTATTCTGTCCGGCTGAAGTTATTTAGCAAGACCGTGTAAACACTTGATGAAAATTGAGCTTTTTTCATTGATGTGCAAAATAATTACAATAAGGGGGACAGATAGCCCGGTTACATGTACAAACAAAAAGAAAGAAGACAAAGAAAACTAAGCTAGGGGGAAAGGTCAGCGAATTCGTCCCCGGTTGCGGCCTCCAGGTCTACCGTGGTTGTGGTCTCCTAGGCGCCGGTCTTCTCTTAGTCGGCCAGATTTGGGCGGTTGTCACCCTCTGTGTCCTCCTCGGCGTCTTCAGCCTCGTCTTCCTCGGCCTTAGCTTGCAGCGCGCTGAAGACGTCGTTCGCGTAGGGCACGAGATAGGTCGGCACGAAGGCAGCTGGAGAAAAAGCAAACATGTCGGTATCAGGTCCTTGGCCGAGCTGTTCACAAGCAGTTTTCCAGCCCGCCTTGAAGAAGATGTCTTGGGTGGCATAGACTTGCTATGTGTAGTTGTCCTCAGCCTTCTTGAAGCCGGCATTATTTGTATCCTCCAGCTCCTTCTTTCTTGCTTGCTTCAACACCTCGAGCTCGGTCTTGAGCTCATCCCTCTCTTGCTCGGCAACGCTAAGCTGGCCGAGCAACCTTGAATTGTCAAAGTTCGCCATCTGCAATGATGCTTTTGCCCGGCCGAGCTCGGCTTGAAGGTAATCCACCTGGTTGGCAAAGTCGGTGGCCTTCTACCGGAGTCGGTGCATGCGCTCCATGACCAAATGTTGTTTCTGGATAGCCTGCAAGACGGTTTGATTAGAAACAAAACCGAGCAAACACTTGGAAAATTTCTTGGTGAAATGTGCAAAGTTCTTACCCTGGTCATAGGCTTGACCACGGATTTCACCAGCCGGGTGTCTGGCACATGGTCGCTGCCAACCACGTCAGTCGGTAGCAGCAAGGCTTTGCTGAGGTCAAAGATGAGCAGCTACTCCTTGTCGCCTTTGACGGAAGCTGTCGCCGGGATCTCTTTACCCCGGTGATTGAGTTGGGGCCTCCATGGCCGAGTTGGGTCAGCTATCACGATTGGTTGCTCGGTGATGAGCTCAGCGACCAGCTCGGCGGAAGGGTCTATACGGGGCCTCTTGCCAGCCCGGCAGTTGTCTTTGCCGGCTTACCCGGCAGCGGGAGATACCAGTGCTACCACGGCCCCGCTGGATTCCCCTGCAGCAGGGGAGCGCGTTGGAATGCTCGGTATCTCGGTGGATGTGGCAGTGATGAGGTTTTTGATTCAGCTTCTCTTGGCCATTTTTTTTGCCTCAGTCAAACGGATGAGTGACACGTCCAGTAATGTGGGATCAGGTGGTGGAAATGGAGCGCGAAGAAAGTCTGTGACTTTACTCCGGCGTGGAGCTGAGTATCTGTATGTCGGTGTGTAGCCGAGAAGCTCGTGGCAGTCCCGATTGCGGTAGCGGAGCACGGTTCTGATGGCTGCTTCATTGGGATAATGGTAGTGGGCTTGCAGGGCTTCGATTGCTGCAAAAGAAAGCAGGAGAAAAAATGTTAAAGTACAGAATATAGAAGAAAGATAAATTGACCGAGCAGGTAGCACGGCTTACATGTTGAACCGAAGTTCTTGCTAATGAACCAGCCCGGTACGTCGGCTGTTTCATACTTCCCAGACACCCAGAAAAAGTCATCATCGTGCAAGTCCTTGTCCGGGGTGCCGATCACTATCTTCTTTTTGCCCGGTCTAATTTTTAAATAGTATGCAAGGCCATCGCCTGTATGCCCGAGGGTATACTGCCGCAGTATCTCGGCTAGTCCTAGGTTGGTTCCTAGCCGGTTGTTCAGTTCGTGGATCCCGTTGATTATTCTGTAAGTATTGGTTGAGACCTGGGTTGGAGCTAGCCCGGTGCGCCGCAAGAATTTGCAGATCAGCGGGTTAACCGGGAAGCGGAGGCCCCCTTCTATAATGGACAGCACGGTGAAGAGACACTGGTCTAATCTGCCCCATGGGGTTATGTCCTCCCCGCCGAGCTCTAATTGAACATCGTCCGGGATACCGTATTCTTCCCAGAACGCGGCTAGAGCAACCGGGGTGTCGACCAGGAAGCGGTAGAGCCCCATGTGTGGCCAGCTGGTTTTAGCTCGGCTGAGGTGGTTTGGCAGGTTGGTGTTTGATGGCTGCTCGGTCTTTGAGAGCCTCGGTATTGGTGTGTGGTCCCCTTGGACTCTGCAGGAAAAGGAGGGTAATTGTAAGTGGAAGCGTGGTCACGCAAATTGAGCTTGACTTTAGCTCGGTCAGGAAGAGTGCCAGACCACCTCAGTCGCAGAGGAAAACCAAGGAGCTCGGTCGCCCAAATGGACCAGATGTTAGCCCGGTCGAGCGGCCTAGTCCTCTGCTTACCTCGGTTTCTACTAAGGTTTTGTCAAACTTGTAATTTGCTCGGTCTTAACGTTTTTTGGGATCAAAAGAAGACCTGGAGCCCGGTTCGCCCCAGATTTTCAGGTGTTCATCACTGAAGTTGAAGAATAGCAAGGAGATAAAGGGGCAAGGGAGGGTTTTGGGGAGCTATACCCTAAAATCTATGGTTCTAGTGCCCTAAAACAAGGAATACCAAATAAAATAGCAATAAAAGGGTCGAAGAACTTACCAGAATGGGGCTGGAGGTGAGTCTTCAAGCAATAGCGCAGCAAGACGCAAGAAGGACGCTCTTCGAAGGCTCTGGAGCTCTGGAACGTCAAGAACTGAAGGAGAGTCAGTAAGAATGAAATGAAGGGAGAAGAGACATATAAATAGAAAGTGAAAAACCGCCAAAAATTTTGAATGTGAAGGGACGTGATGGTTGGCTGCTCGAGGCCAATAAACGGGCGACGCGTGTCCCGATTAATGGCGGCGTCATAGTTGAAGAGACAGGAAGGCGAAATGAGATGTCGGCCGAGCAAATCGAGGCACCGAGCACTGGAATTTGTGCGGTCGACGTCTTGCAAATAACAGACCGAGGAAGGGTCTACCCCGGCCTGATCATGTAATCCCGATCACGCTTTCGCGGATGGAATTAAGGGGCAATTGAGAGGGAGATTTTATGAGCTGGAATGGGCCATGGCAAAGGCCGGGCAAGCTGATTACCGAACACGCTTGGGCTGCGGTAGCTTGGGCTTGTCCAGAGAGGATTTGCTGGGTAAGAGCACAGGGCCATGTTGGACCGAGCTACTTGGGCTTGTTTGTGTAGAAACCGGGCTACTGGAAGTTGCTCGGCCGAGATGACTGCCTGCCATCCCGGATTCCATGGTTCGTTCAGCTTGGTAGAAAGGCCTATAGCTAACCGGCTCGACCTACCTCGAGCTCGGCTTGCTGGAATACAACCAAGCTCGGTTGGTATGGAGCTCGGCTAGTGAGCATTCGGGCATGCGGCGCAGTACGGTCGTGTGAGGCCAAGGTGATTCCGCCGGTCTGCCGGGCTCCGCCAAGATATCCTGACAGTTTGGTTAGGTGGTGATTGCTGGATTTGTGCTGACAGATGGGATAATAGCACCACGTGTCGAGAGACTAATAGGAGTAGATTTGGGGCGCAGAAGGTATATAAGCGTGTCTACGCCCCCCATGCTGAGACAGATGATCATTTGGTGAGATACACTAAAACATTCAACTCCTTCCTCTCTCTCTATCCCTGAGTGTGTGCTAACTTGACCGTCGGAGGGGTTTTCCGGCCACACACCGTTGGGTAGCTCACCGTCGTTGTGTTCGCAGGTCCATCGGACTGACGGGGAGCTGGGAAGAAAGGAGTACGGGCTCGCTGGAATATTTGCTCCCCGTACAACATTCAATTATGTAAATTAATTTTATACCTTCATTAATTGAAATTTGTTTTATATTTATTTAGACCATAAGAAGTTAATTTTAAATATAATATATAACATATAAAATTAAATAATTAACTAGATGACAAAAAAATAAAATTGATGAAGATTCTCCATGAGTAATGATACATACCTTTAATTTGAGAGCTCTAAATGGAACTCTAGTAAGGTGGAAAAGAGAAAGAGCAAAAAGAGATAGAGAGAAAAGTGTAAACTCCACCTTTACATAAGTACTCTTTACATCATTAAAATTACATTAAAACTCTCAAATTATAACTCTCAAACATTATTTGAGTCTCCATAATTGCACCGACTGTGTCCTCTGTGAATACATCAACCGATCACTTCAAGCATCCAAGAAAATATTGAGTGCAGTACCATCATTAAGATTGGTGATGGATACCCCGCCCCAACAAGATTCTCATGCAACTTATACGTGTATGAATGAGTCTGACACATATATAAAGAAAAATGGCTCGTAGCTCAATTTATTGAGGCTCGAGTGGCCCGAAAAGTGTTCTCTCTCCTCTCATCTTTATCTCTATCTCTATCTCTGTTATCCTCTCATCTCATCTCTATCTTTGTTTCCTGTCCTCTCCGTTCAAACACTCCAACCTCCTCTCTCTCTCTCTCTCTCTCTTTTTCTCTCACACAATCCTAATCTCCTTCTTATTATAACAATTCCCTCATTTTCCTTTGTTAATTTTAGTGTACACTGTTCATCTTTGAATGATTTCACTCTTTTTGAGCTTCAAGAGGAAGTGAGCTTAGGTCGTGATGATGATGAAAATGACCAGATAAAGAGATTAGGTAAAGCAAAAAAAAGAAAAAAGCAATCTTGAAGAAAAGATGCCCCCTTTGATGTCTATTGTTGATTGTAATTGTCAATGAGAGAGAAATAAAGAGAGAGAGAGAGAGAGAGAGAGATTTTCAAGCGTTTGAATCTTATATGATGATGTGTTGTTGATGATTGGTTTTTGGTTTTGATTTTTGAGTTTAATTTTTGGGTTTGATTGGTAGATTGCTTCAATTTTGTGATGGGTTGTGATGCGTTTGGTAGGTTTTAGAGAAAGAAAGTAAAGGAAGAAGAAGATGGAGGTTTTGGGTTTGTGTTGAGGATGATGATGATGTGTTGATGATGATGATGATGATGATAATGTGTTGTTGATGATTGGTAGTGGGTTTGATTTTTGGTTTTGATTTTTGAGTTTAATTTTTGGGTTTGATTGGTAGATTGCTTCAATTTTGTGATGGGTTATGATGGGTTTGGTAGGTTTTAGAGAAAGAAAGTAGAGGAAGAAGAAGATGAAAGAGGTTTTGGGTTTGATGTTCTGTTTATTAGATGTTGGTTCAGAACTGCTTGAGACAGAAAAGAAGAGGAGGAAGGAAGAAAGACGAACACCCAAAAAAAAAAAAAAAGGCAAAACAACGTCGTTTTGCATTTTCAAGCCATTCGGGACAAATAGTTTCGAGCTACCAAACATAATTGCATATATAAAAGGCCAAGATCATTTTAGGAGTGTAGTAGTCATTCCTAAGGCTATGTTTATTTAGGCGGATTGAATTAGTATTTCTATGACTAATAGTCTTAGGACTACAAATCTCTTTAGATTGTGTATCATATCCTATGTTTGGATTGATGTAGGATTATAAGAAATGGCTAATAGTCCAGACTTTGAATTAGTCCTTTAATTTATATCTCACCCCCTCTCTGAGATCTATATTTATAAAGTTCATAAAAAATTATTTTTACATTCAATATTTGTTTCTCCTTTATATAGTATGTTTCTGCATATAGTTTTTCAGGCAACTTGTAGTAGTATTATTATATTGGAGTTTTGGGTTCAACCTCGTATATAAAATATAGATTTTATTTAAAGTTTTTTATGGTATTTTTGTGTATATATATATATCTATATTTTTGTAAGAATAGGTTTTAATTTATAAAACTAATTATAGGGGATTAGAGTTCCCAACGTTGTTGATATATTACTGAGAAATTAATTCATTAATCGGCTTTAATTCCCTAAAAAAAAAAAATCCTTAAAGAGCTGAAAATAAGTATTTGGCGGTAAAATACAAAACATAGAAATGCCCTCAAGTAATTATTAATGGTAACCCTTGCTATACACGAGATTTTATAAATTAAAAAATATTATTATAATTATCTTAAATAATTTAATATTTTATCTTGTGGTATACATAAAATTTATAAGTTAACTTTTAAATTTATAACTTTTTAAATTATTAGTTTAAAAAAAATTATATATATATATATAAGTCTAATTAGTCCAATTTTGATAATTTGTATTAAAAAAAAAGTTAAATCTGATTAAATGAGATCAAATGAGTTATGACATACCTCTTCTTGTTATGAAAATATACAAATTTAAAAGTTATATGTAAGACAAATATACAATTTTATTATTAAATGTGAAGTGAAGTGATATTTAATAATAATTAATATGATGTTTCTATTATTAATCCAATAATTTAAGTTACATTTCTTTTGATTTCAATTTCATAATTAAAAATATAATATGAATATAATACACACATAGATTTCTACTCTTTAAGAATAAGAAGGTTTCAAAATATTTTCAAACTTTTATCATTTTCTTTTAATTTTTTTTTATCTAATTTGATTTTAAATTTGAATAAAATTTTTGATTTTATATGAATTATTTTAACTTTTTTATTAAATTTTTATCAATTTTTAAAAGAATTACAATCTTATTCCAATTTTTTTTTTCTTTTCACCAATTTTGATGGGAAAAACAATAATTTTCAACATTTCATCTTTTAAATTTTTATCAAATTATAATTTGATTACAAAAATATTACGAGTTGAAGATTCTCTTTATTGGAATTATAGTGTAATAACATCTTGAAATAGTTAAAGTTTGAATATGTGGTTGGTTGAAATGTATAATTTAATTAATTTTCTTTTCATATTTGTATAAAAATTGACACTTATAACTACATCATTATAAGTTAGACTATGGAAAAAATTTTGAGGTGTCAAACATTTTCTATTTGTAAATATCCTACATAATAAAAAAATTTTAAAAAATGTATAACTTTTGGATATGTGTTTATCAGTTTTGTTTTATGGACATAAACAATTGATGTTTCAATTTAAAAATTAAAAAGTTAACAAAAAAAATAGATTGGGTTTCTTAGAGATGAAAGAAGCCATCTAACTCTTCTATATACTATTTAAGATGGACTATTTAATCACATAAAAAAATAGAAATTATATTTAGAGATTATCCCTGCATATTATGCTATTATGTCGGACTATAGCTGTAACAAATTAACTATAATATATATAAAAAGTTATAGTAAGCTTTCATTTTCAATTAATTGAATTATAATTAACAAACTAACAAATAGCTGTAATTATATAATGGGATAAAAAGAGGATAAAAATAAATAACACAATGATATTTAAAAATTTTAAATTTACCTAATATTATAATAAAATCTTGAATTCTCAATAAATTTTCACATTTTCTATAAAATAAAATGATAATAAAAAATAAAAAAATTTGATATCCATTTTTTTTATTTCAATTTTATGGTTCTCATTGAAGAAAACAAAATCTAATCAAAATCTTTGACACATAACGGACATAGATACTTTGATTGCAACCATAATCACCGATAATTCTTCTCCACCATGCAAAGCTATAAACAAACACATAAACCTTACTAAAACCAAAACCAAAACCAAAACCAAAACCAAACCAACAGTAGAGAAAGAGAATCACACATAGAAAAAAATAAAATTAAAAAACAAATAAATTTATGGAATGAGAGAATGTTACATCCAATAACTTAGACCTCACCTAACCCAATCCGTTAGTTCATCGGCCAGTGCCCGCGAAGTCTAGGAGTTGGGATAACTAATCAGATTATTCTTTAAATAAGACTTAAAAATTGATTAATTTGTCCCATTAAATGATTTAAAATTTTGATAGATTTAGATAAGAAAAATAGATAATTATATTACTAAATCATAGTTCAAACTTAGATATTGTCATATTTTTTTGAGATCCATATCTAGATTCTTATCCTTTTTTTTATATATTATTTTTGTGTGGTTTCTATTTGGTTTTTTTTTTTTTTTTTCAATTCATTTAAGATGGAGTTGTGGGTTTCTATTTTTTTTTCTAATTTAATTTATCTATGGTTTCTATTTGTTTTTTTTTGGTAACTTATGATATGAGTTAGATATGTGATAGACATGTAGATTTTATTGATTTAAAGTATGATGGTGGAGATATTTTCAAATTAGATTTATTTAGATAAACTTTAAAGATTTTTAAAATTTAAAATTGGATATTGAGATACAAAAGAAAGATTTTAATTGAATAAATAAAAATCTAATTTATTAATTTTATATGTTTGTATATCTGATTTTAATTTTAATTTTTTTTTTGTATTATAATATAATGTATAAGATATAGACAGATACCCACAACTTTCATGAAAAATATTATCTGATTTTTTGGATGAGAGAAAAGGAATCCAAGTTTTATTTTTTTTATTTTTGAAAATTGGTGAGAAAGATTATGATGAAGAGATTATGAAATATTTTTGTTATCTTCCCATTATTATTTCTAAAATAAATTAGCCAATAAGTTTTTTTAATCTATTTTATAAATTAAAAAATTAATAATTTTAGAATGAGAGTTTAGAGCTCTTAAGAAGCTTCTCATTAGAAGCCCCATTTTTTCTTATATAGTATATAAATAGATAGATATAAATATTTATATTTGTTTTAGATTTTTTTTAAATATACAAATTATTTTTTTTAGATTTTTTTATAAAAATTAACAATCCCATCACTAATTTTGTTGTATGGGAGAAGTTGAAAAAGGTGCTGCAGTACTTATGAGAAAAGTCAAAAGGTTTGTGGATTGAGAGAAGTCAATAAATGCTGAGGTTATTTATTTTTTTAAATCAAAAAATTAAAAAATTAGGATTGGGATATTGAAACTCTCACAAAGCTTGTGGGTTAGAAACCTATTTTTTCTTATATAATACTAGTAGTAACCCGTGCTATGCACGGGACTTTTTAAATTAAAAAAAAAAATCATTATAAATATGTTGAAGTAATTTAATATTTTATGTTGTGGTATACATGACATTTATAAGTTAATTTTTATATTTATAACTTTTTAAATTATTAGTTTAAAAAAATTAAACCTAATTAAATGAGGTTGCATGTCACACCCCAAATTTTATTACTCAGACAACATTACCAATATTTATTAATTAAGTTCATTTACAAATGACAATTCATCCTTTAATGAAATGATAAATAATCAAATATACATGTTCCCTCTCGTGATACAATAAAAACATTTACATACGAATAAAAGGAATGTCCTTGGGCTTACAATAAAATAGAGGACACTACTCTTTACAAAAAAAATAGCACTCAGCCAAACAAACAAATGAAGTAGTACAATCTATCACTACATCACACTTATGAAATGGTAAAACCCATTGTTTGATTTTCAAATCCGAAAAGCATTCCCTGTACACATGTGCAGGCAGGGGCTGAACAACCACTAGCTCACCAAGCAATCTCATATTAAAACATTAAAAGATATGCGGGTACCAAAATTCTCGTACATATACGTGAAATCATATCATATCAAAACTATATGATTTTATTACATAATCTCATAAATCCTATTTATTTAATTAACCACAACAAGTTAACTTAAATAAATAAACATATTTCAATAGTAACAGAATATCCTTTTCAATTCATTAAATTATCTTATTATCAATTGAATCAAATAATTAAACAATTCATCAAATATATTTTATGCAGTCTTTTGAGATGAATGCATATACCATGTCATGCTCAAAATATTTTTCTCATCTTTTAAAAATCTTATGCACAATGCCAATTTGAAAATATATTAATTCAACAATTTCAATAAAATTCCAAGGTGGTAAATACAACTCAGGTAATCCCTAGACTAGTGTCTGCAAATAGACTATACAAGTACTACCAATTTGTCATTTTTACCAGTATTGACTGGAAGGCTCGACACCAATAATCTGTCATTTTTACCAGTATTAACTAGAAGCTCGACACCTGTAATCCGTCATTTTTACTAATATTAACTGGAAGGCTCGACACCTATCCTCTACACCACTTTTCAAGACTTACCATCATATTTACTCCAAAATCATTTCATGAAAATTTATTTTCCAACATTCCTTGCTTAATGCAAAGTTTTAAAATCAAATTTCAAAACCCATCATTATCAAATGAATTGATATGTCAATGCAATGATTAATAATACAATATAATATTTCTTCCACTTTCAATACTTCCACACAATATTCTCATTATGATCAAAATTCTCATTTCTCATTTCAATATAATTTCTCAAGATAAATATAAATATTTTTATTCCAAATCATCCATGGGACAACAAAATTCTCACACTTAAAGTAATCTCAATCAAATCCTGTCACTTCAAGACTATATCAATATTTTAAATAACAATTTCCAAAACTTCAACAATTCTCATATTCTTTGAAAACTAGCTGTAGACGCGCCCGTGGGCCTCGCTCTACAGTTCGGACTCCCTTTTGTTTGTTGCGGTTCTTAATCTGAACCAAAGAGTCCAACTCTGACAAATCGTTTTGAGAAAAAACAGATTTTGAAAAGAAGTGCCAAACATGGACTGCTTTGCCAGATACAGAGTCGCCACCTAAATATTTTTTAATGGGGAAATTTAGGAAACTCTGACTCGGTGCCAAAGGCCACGTGTCCGTCATCACCAAAGTTGTCTTGGCTCGGGAGCTTGGGTACGATCGGGGAAGGTCAGCTATGAGCACCCCCTTTCGCCCGATCCGAAGACCGGCCTCTACTAACCGTGATATCTTTTTTTGAAAACGTTATGTGTTCTTATTCCGGTTATTAGCCTAGATTTACTATGTTATGCGCACAGCAAACAAGTATAGACTAGATTGCCTAATTTGGAAACAAGTATTGCATATCCATTTGTTTTGAAAATGCTTTGGAATTTGCTACTCGCAAGTAGGCTAAAACACGGATTTTAACGAGTTTTTCCAACTCAAACAATCCAACCTTCACCCACAGGCAATCAAGCAGTTTATCTCATATAAGCACTTAGCCACATGGTAATCATGCTGTCATGTTAACATTCACACGCATGCGAGATGCTAAAGCGTAAATACTTACATTGTACTCCGTGCCAAAACAATAAACTAGTTAGCAAATATGCATGTCCTAGTTCATGTTAAGTGGCTAATGTATCGCACACAAAATGCAATTAGGTTAGGCTCGGCTAATCCTAAAATGGCATGTGAAATGCAATCATTCGATGCACGTATTCAAGTTAGATTTGATATACAATGCATTTAGCATGATGTACCGAGCCCGGTGCATGCAAGACAAATGTATGGATGCACGCATGCATAACATAAGGTATGCTAATTTAAACATGCCCTAATTTACCATCATAAGCGGGTAAATAAAAGGGAAGAAAGAAGTGGGGATTGGAAGACATGCATACACACGCACCCACACTTATTACAGATTCGCCCTCGCTTGGAGGGACCAAAAGAATAATACAAATTAATTAACTACGCAAGCTAATTAAATATTACAAATTGCCTAATTAGTTAACAACTAACTAAACTAGGAAAAACAATAAATCGCCTCGGGAGGAGAGCCTGATGCAACGCATGCTCGGGTCCTGCTCGGAATTGCACTGCCATGCATAGACTGCCTTTGTTTTCCCTACTCTGCCCTTCTGAAGACTGCCAAAGTCTCAGAGATGCTTCTTCAGATACTGGGGATCACCATCGGCTGAGTAGAATGGCCACCGGCTGCAGCATGTGATCATCAGCTGGAAATGAGGCTATCGGCCACCAATACATTGCCGGTCGGCACTAAATATTGCCGGTCGGCAAAAAGTTCCTGCAGAACCTGCAACTCACAGCAGCAGAGGGCAGAACCTTGTATGGCAATACAATCCAAACCATGTATGCACCAACCAAGCCTCTTATCATGTGTACAACTCAAAGGGGCATGGTCCTTGGTTCTTGGACCACCAATCGCGCATTTGAATGCGTGATGGCCCAAGAGGCCAAGTGTGCATCTTTCATTTCAAATGAAATGCAATGCAAACAAACAAACCAAAGCCCAATCCCTATCACTAATCAAGGGACAAAGCATACATGCAAGATGCAATGCAACCTAGGCATGCAAGCTAAGGATGTAACATGGCATGGCAAGGCACTTATGCAAGCATACAAGCAAGCATGAGGCAATGCAAACTAATGAAAAGATGGACTTAAACATGATTTAGGCAGCTCTAAATAGGCCCCAAACAGTGGCCAAAATGCTAAGTTCATGAAGGCGAATGCTCATGCAAACATGCATAGATACATGGTTCAAGACTTAAGCATAATAAAGCAACTTTTAAACACATTTAAAAGGGACAAACCATGGACTAATGGCATGCAAATGAAGCTTTGAAAATCATGCTATAGGAGGTGCCAAACCAACTAACAAAGCAAGCAAAGCATGCAAAATGGCCAAGAATTCAAAGCAAGCTAATGATGCATTGAACTACACTTAGCAAGGCAAACATGGCATGCATTAAACAACTAAAAACAGATTTTTAGCATGTTAAAACAAGGCCAAAAGACCACTTAAATGGCATCTAAATGACTCAAATTCAAAGGCATGCACAATGGTCAAAACATAGGGCATACAAGGCAAGCTTTCAAAGCTTCAAAGAGGCGTCCAAGGCAAGCATACAAGCATGTCTTAGGGACTAAAATGACATGTTGGGTGGTTCCAAACCACTGAAATAATGCAAGCAACACATACTACACATTCACACACTTGAAGCCTACAAGCTAAAATGCAAGGGAGCTATGCAATGCATGCCAAGATCGACCCAAACAACTATGGACAGACCTTAAACATGGTGAAATAAACACAAAACCATTCACAAGGCTAAGCCTAAAACATGCTCGAATAAGGGCTAACAACCTAAGGCATGTTAAGGCAACAAAGAGGCATTACATGGCATATATGCAAGGCATGCATGGTGTACCAAACCCAACATAATACAATGTTATATCATGGCATAATAATCATAAAATATAGCCATGGCGTAGTCAACAAACATTCAAACATAATGCTCCCTCAAGAGGCCAAAATTAGTCTTTTTCAAGGACAACAAGGAGGGGGGTGGCCCCCTCCTTCTTGAGACTTCAAGGCACCATCTTCACCACTGAAATCCCTCGAGATTTCAGTGGTGAGGAGGCCCAAGCACCAAAGTCTCGGAGCTCACCAAAAATGGCACAAAATGGGGCCTCTCAAGGCCTAAGGGTGGTCAAACACCTCCAAACCACAAAACACTCTTAACAAACAATCAAGAGGGCTTAAAAACAGAACTTTTTTGTATTATACACTAAGCACAAAAACAGTTCTAAGATAGGTAGAAAAGCAATGCAAAAAAAATGGGGAATAAAAGGGAAGTTTCTTACCCTTGAAGCCCTCCCTTCACAAACAATGCTCCAACAGCCTTCCTTGGCTTAAATCCAGCTCCAAAACACTAAAACAACCCTCCAAGGGTCTCAAGTCCAAGAGATGGTGTGTTGGTGTGTGTTTGTGAGCAAAAGTAGGACAAAACACACACTTATAGAGATAGAATATGTATCAAACCCTAACCCTAGAACTCAAGCTTTACAAAAGCTGTCTAAAAATGTCTCCACCCCATGTCAAGAGAAGAAGCTCTCCTATATAGGCAATTCCCTCTTGTAAGGCTTCCAAAACAAGCCATCCAAGAGGGAAATCTCTCCATACACGTGTATGGAGGGGAATGGGGTGGGTGCCAGCTATCACAGCTGGCACAAAATATCTGCTAAAAGCAGATGAACAGTAGTCGGCTGGCCAAAATTGTCATTTTGACAAAATTGATGGCCGGCCGGCCAAAAAGAGTGCCGGTCGGCCAAATATATGGCTGATGGACACAAACAACAGCCGGTGGCCTCAAGCCACGGCCGGTGATGTGTGGGGATGCCTCACAAGGCATTCCCTGCCCCTCCAAGGCAAAACACAAGTGTTTGGTGCAAAACCAGACACAAAACGGTCGAGTTCGGAGATCCTGAGGCAAAGCGCGTAGCCGAGACCTCCGGGAACTCCAAACGAACACAAACATGGACAATCACCGAGTGTTCCAACGGTGACGTCCAAGTCTTGAGGACGGTCAAAAATGGGGTGTCTACACTAGCATTTATATGTAAACAAATAAACAATTTTTCAAACATCATTTATTTTGGCACACAAAATAAATATAACATCTTCAAAGATTGTCAACGTCTTTCTTAAAAACCCCAAATTTCTAGGTTTTCTCACCAAAACCACCTATCTTCATTTATTGAAAGAAAGTCACCGAAAACATCTCTCTTCAATCCTTATAGTTCAAAACCCTTAATTTCTATTTTAAAAAGAACAAGAAAGTAAACCCATTTTTAAAAAAATCTCTCATCTTCTTGAATCAACAATCAATTTTCAAAACAAATTAAGAGATGATTTCGAAAATCATCTAGATCTTACAAAAACATATATATAACTCAAAGGAAATCCCTATTTATTAAATATTACCATTTTCCATCCTACTATGTCAAAAGTTATGGTATAATCTTAATAACACACTTTTAACCATAACGGATATAACCTTTTAACCAAAACTAATTTCATCCATTAAATTAGTGTGTGAGTGATTTTCTGACCACACTACCAACTCAGTATTCAGCTGGAGAGTACTGGTAGAATAAATGACACCTGGATGACCTGCAACAGAAAAAGAAGATTTCGGCGGTGGTTCGTCCACCCAGGGGCACTCCGACGATCAAGTCAGTATATCTCTCAAAGATAATTAATAGTGCTAAACTCACTCTTCTGAATATAAATTGCATACCTTAGACCCATCGGGGGTGCCTTTCTTTTATAATTAACTCAATCCTTGTCCCAACAGAAGCCTGGCTTCAATGGACTTTAGCTCAATACTTATCCAGGACTCTTTAACAGATAGAGATAAACTCCCTAAGGGCTTTATCCTTATCCAAGCTGAGTCCCCTCATCATTCTAGGACTCTTGTGCCCTATCCGCTTATCTCGGATTCCGACATCTTCAGAGATAACCTCGGCCTTGCCGAGATAACCTTGGCGTCATGACCAGGACACGTGGCATCTCGGCTAACACGTCGGCGTCACCTTGGCCACGTGTTGGTACTCAGAAAATATATCTCCATAACTGCCCCCTAGGTTCTATTACCTCGGCATTCTGAGGTGATGGAACCTATATCGGTACTTCTTGCCAGTACATCGGCTTTAGCCGAGATCATCATTATAGGCCGATATGTCTTCTTAAAGATCAAGAATTCCAAGAGCTCCCTCATGCGTATGAGTTGTCATACACAATAACTCAATCGTTTTAACCACGCGTCTTTCCCTTACTGGATCGTACTCCAGACGCATTTGCAAGTCGTCTCGTGCCTACATGCGCCGTCTGACGCATTCGTTGTTCCAGGCGTATTAATTTCCCTTTTTGCTGCCGTTTCAAGTTTTTGACAAAATTTGTTTTTTTCCCCCGTCTTTTCACTTTACATCGTTGTAGAAGCTCTCCTTCTTTCTAGCTTTTTCAAATCCTCCATTATTCAAGCTTCCATGGCTCTGTGACTTGCTCCGTTCACCCCTTCTGACATGACTTTCACCGATCTTTCGCTTTTGCAACCGTCGTCAGACTTCGGCAATCCCCATTTTGGCTTCCCTCTTTCTGGTAAGCCACTGTTCCTTTTAGTCTTATTTCTTGCTGTTCTTCAAGAAATTTTGCTTCATCATTAGTCGCCATTGCTGTTTTACTCAAACATTTGATTCATGAATCATGCATCTAAGCGTGTTTATTTCACAATTTTGCCCTTTGCCCATGTCTTGAATACTCGCACTGCTCACAACTTTTCTACTTTTGCCATTGTTCTTGGCCTTACACCCTTTGTACTTACAATGTTCTTGATAGTCCATCTTTGTTCTTGATTCTGAAGCACATTCTTGCTTTTCTGTTTTCCAGATTCGTACCTTCAATCTTCGTTTCCATAGATCTAGGCTTGGGATTTGTTTGTAGAACTCAAAACAATTGTTAGGGAAAATTGAAACGATTCCCCATAGACTCCGTATTTTAGCCGAGGTCCATAAAACCCTTTAGAAACACACCCTTCTGAAATCCAACCCCTTCAGTTAAGCCGATATCATGGGTATGTGGAAACATAGGGTAGACACCCCATCTAAGTTAGAGCACTTCAGGCGAGAGTTTGACATCCCGGCCGACGTTCATCTAAGGTTGGCTGGGGAGAATGACTCTATCATGCCCACAGCTGATTCCATGCCCCTCCCTGTTGTAGCTTTTATCAAGTGCGGACTTCGGCTCCCACTCAATATTCTTTTTCGTGAGATCATTCATTATTATAAGTTGAACCCAATGCAACTTGCCATCAATTCCTACCGAGTCATAAACGGTATAATTGCCTTAGCCAAACAAGAAAATGTTAGGATCACCTTAGCCGACATCCAATACTGCTACACCATGTGTGGCCTCAAAAAAGATACAGGCTACGTTTACTACCTTAAGCCGAGGTCTACAGAGTATAAAATCGTAGCCGACCTCCCAGACTCCAACAAGGGAGCTGGAGACGATTACTTCATCACCTCGGGGAACTGGGAGTTCACTCCAGACGAGGACCTCCATCTCTACCCTCTTCCTCGTTCAGTTTTTGTAGAGGGCAATGGTAAGAGCCCTGTGTTCATATTTAACTTGATTGTCTGTTTTAAAGCCATCATTACTTTATTTGCTCTAACGTCTGTTTTCCCTTGCAGCTCTTCCTCAGCCACCAAAAGGCTTCCGTCAGTCTTTCTTTCCCAGCAAAGACTTGAGGAAACTTTTGGATCTGCCAGTCCACAAATGGAAGGCCCCTCTTCTACTTAATTTCATTCCTACGTACAAGTCAGCTCTTCCCAACGTCCCCAAAAAGAAGAAGAAGAAGAGTCTGTCTCCTCTTTCTGCCACAACTCCTCAGGCTGCCTCCATATCTCGGCAAGATCAAGGATCAACTTCTGATCCAGCCGAGCAGCTGTCAACCTCGACTCCTTATTTGATCCCAATATCCCAGCGCCAACGTCGGTGAAGAACTATTTTTTCTGCCGAGATGGGTCGCCAGAAAGCAGTTGCCAAAGATCTCTTGGCCAGCATCCCATCAACCATTGACGCTCCACCAGCACAATCCCAGCACCCTTCGAAGCCGAAAAGAATAAAGAAGGCTCAGCCAAAAGCAAAGGCGACTCAGGTTGATACTGAAGATACTTTGCTAATTTCGAAATTGGCTGAGAGTGAGAAGACCACATCTGCTACCGAGAAGAGGCCTGCTGAGGCCCAACTGTCCGAGTCCATTCGATCGAAGAGGCCGAGGTTATCTACTTCAACCGCCTTGAGGTCTCGAAAGCATGATTCCCCCTAGGCCCCCCAAATCACTCTGGAAGACCAGCCAGTTATGGCCAGCAATAGTGCCGATGATATTAATGCCGGCGTTGCGCTTAGTATCGCTTTGCTTCTTCCCGGCGATCTCGACCGAAACGCCGAGTTAAGTGAATATGAGAACTATGCTCTGATGCTTCAGCGCTCCGTTCAAGTAAGTGTCTTTATTTGGTCGTCTTTCTTTCTTTCTTTCTTTCTATACTTTAGAAGATTTTGTAATAACTTCTGCTCTGATTTATTTTTTCTCAGGCCATCCAGCATGCCCATTCTTTCTCAGTACAATCTTTCGAGAACCGGGAGAAGCTGGCCGAGAAGAAGAGGGAGGTCTTCAGTCTTCAGAAGACTAATAAAAACTTGCAATCAAATATGAAGATCTTAGAGGATCAAGCCGAGGATGCCATTAAGGCTCAACATGACGCCGAAGAAACGGCAGATGCTGCTGAGGCCATTAACAAGGTTCTTGAGGCCCAGAGGAAAGAGTCTGAGGAAAAGATGGCCCAAGCCCAAAGAGAACTCCAGGATGCCTTGGCCACAAAAGACGCTGAGCTGAAGGAGGCCGATCAGAAGGGGTACAACGAGAAAGTGGCCGATGTCACGGCAGACTATGAAAGGCAAGTAAAGCAAGCATGTAACAAGGGTTTTACCCTTGGTTGGATGACTTTGCTAAAAAAGCTTGAAGTACCCGAGGACTCCCCCCTCAGGAATGCCGACGTCCTTCCCCTTCCATTCCCTCCAACTCCAAGCCAATCCGATGACGATTCTGAATCTGAGGAGAAGGTTCTGGTGAGAAAGTCCAAGGAAGCCGATGGGGCCAAGTCCCCCACTCATAATGAGCAAGTCCTAGACTTGACTCAAGATGAGGAGAGTGAGGAGGTTCCCAAAAATGCTACTCCTGAGAAAGCATCATCCGACGTGCCTCTCACCGACAAGAGCCTCGAAGTAACCATTCAAGAAATCGACGCTGAGCTTACGGCAGAGAAGGTTGCCGAGATATCTTCCCAGCAGTCGTCTGAACTTCAAACCCAACCATCTGCTGTTGCTGAGGAGTCTTGAATTTTGTTTTCTCTTTTTTTCTTCGTTTTGTGCCTTGCACTGTGTTTTTTCTTCTTTTTTGAAACAATGTAAGCTTTCCATGTGGCCGATGTGCCTCTTTTTGGTTGTTAATACAGCTTCCTTTCCTGCATACTTGTATTGTTCTCTTTACTGTTCTTTGTATGATTCCACAATTAGAATATTTTGCATATCTTTAATATACACGTCAATCTTTGTGCAACCTTCTCGGGGTGACACACCTCGATTAAACTGATGATTTACCTCGGCAAGTACCCAAGTACCTTTCTTAGCATAACATCATCTCGATTTAACTTGAACTTGTAAACTTTTCTCAAGTTTCAACCAGTGTTAAACATTATCTTGGTTTAATTTCAACTTGTAAACTTTTCTCAAGTTTCAACAAGCGTTAAACATGTTCTCGGTTTAACTTGAACTTGTAAACTTTTTTCAAATTTCAACAAGTGTTAAACATCATCTCGGTTTAACTTCAACTTGTAAACTTTTTTCAAGTTTCAACAAGCATTAAACATCATCTCGGTTTAACTTCAACTTGTAAACTTTTCTCAAATTTCAACAAGTGTTAAACATGTTCTCGGTTTAACTTGAACTTGTAAACTTTTCTCAAGTTTCAACAAGTGTTAAACATCATCTCGGTTTAACTTCAACTTGTAAACTTTTCTTAAATTTCAACAAGCGTTAAACATCATCTCGATTTAACTTCAACTTGTAAACTTTTCTCAAGTTTCAACAAGTGTTGAACATGTTCTCGGTTTAACTTGAACTTGTAAACTTTTCTCAAGTTTCAACAAGTGTTAAACATCATCTCGGTTTAATTTCAACTTGTAAACTTTTCTAAAGTTTCAACAAGTGTTAAACATCATCTCGGTTTAACTTCAACTTGTAAACTTCTCTCAAGTTTCAACAAGTGTTAAACATCATCTCGGTTTAACTTGAACTTGTAAACTTTTCTCAAGTTTCAACAAGTGTTAAAATCGTTTTTCTTCTCTCTGCCCCCTAATGTGAACCTGAGTTCCACTTGGGTTCTCATTATACATGTATTCCAGAAGCAACATTATGTATCTTTATCAGTCACAAGTGTATAAACATATATAAACAAGCTAAAAACTTTATTTATTTACTTCGGTAAAATGACAAAAAATTCTAATGATAGAAAAATTTCAAATTGCAAGTGTTCCAAGGTCTTGGCAACTCTTTGCCCTCATTATCTTCAAGCCGATATGACCCTGGCTTCCAGTAGTTTGTCTACTTCCTCTTCCACTGCTTCGACGTGTATCAACGTTGGTCTTCTTGCTCGTTGGATTACAGGTTTGGCCGACCTGTCAACGTTCAGCTTATGGCAAGTGACCTCGGGGTCAATGCCAGGCATTTCGTAGGGCGTCCACGCAAACACCTCAATATTTGCTCTCAAAAAAGCTTCCAACTCTTTTTCCTCTTCTTCAGCTAAGCCCGAGCCGAGAAAAAAGAAGCGTTCTTCATCCCCCTCTTGGACGAGGATTTTCTTCAGTGTTTCTTCACTCTTCTCGGTTGGCTCCTTGCCGACATCCTCTAGGACCTCCACGTCCTCGTCTTCGATCTCTGCCTTCTCTGGTTCTCGAATGCTGCAGGTGGATTTCATTGCTGCCATGGAGCAATTTTTTGCCTGCAGCTGATCTCCTCTGACCTCCTCAATCCCATGCTCTGTTGGAAACCGCAATAGTTGATGCAATGTTGAGGGAACAGTCCCCATTGCATGCAACCATGGTCTTCCCAAGATGATGTTGTAAGGGGAAGGTGTGTCGATTACGGTGAACTCTGTTGTTATCTTCTTGGTGCCTGCTTGCACCTCCAAGCTGGTTGTTCCCAACGGCCATGTCGGCGTTCCATTGAACCTGACGATTGGGCTATTGGATTGCTCCATATCGTCTGGGTGAAGGCCAAGCTCCTTGTAACATCGGACGTACATGATGTCACAAGAGCTGCCGTGGTCAATCAGGATGCGCTTTACTTGGCATTCCCCAACCTGGAGGGATACTACCAAGGCATCATTATGTCGATGCTGCACCATCTCAAGGTCGGCTTCAGAAAAGGACACTGCTGGTCCTTGGCACTCTTCTGCCCGATGTCTCTTTTTCCCGACTTGGTAGACATGCTGCAAGTGCTTCACCTTCTAGGTCTCCCCCCTAATTTCGTTCTCGTTGACCTTCGAGTGAATCACATTAATTACCTGAGGTCCTCCTACCTGAGGTTGCTGTGCTGGGAGAGGCGGAGCTGCTAGTGCCTGAAGCAGTCTTGCCTGTTCTTCCCTTGTTCTGGCCTCATTGACAAGGTCTCTCAGATGGCCTTGTCTCACCAGGTCTTCCAAGTGTGTTTTCAGGGCTCTGCAGCCCTGAGTCATATGTCCGTCTTCATTGTGGTAAGCACAATGCCTGCCAAGGTTTCTTTCCATAAATTCTCCTGGTGCCCTTGCTGGTGTTCTGAAATAGGGTTGATTCCGAATTTGATCCAGGACTTTGTGAATTGGGATTCGGAACACAGTTGTCATTGCTTGTGTAGCCCTCAGTTCTGTCTCTTGCTTGCTTGATCCATTGTTACCTCGGCCTCGCTTCGGCGAGCCGTTTCCTTTCTCTTGCTTTGTCTCCTTAGTTCCCGACGTGTCTTCCTTGGCTTTGGCATACTTCTCGATTCTCGTCATGAGCTCTTCCATGCTTTTTGGCAATGTCTTTGCCAAAGACTTTCGTAGTGGACAGTCGTCTTTTAGACCGTTTTTGAAAGATACGACCGCCACCTCTTGATTATACTCTGGTATTCGGTTAAACACCTCATAGTATCTTTTTGCATAGGCCCTAAGGTTTTCATCCTTACTGATCTTCAGAGCCATCAATGCGTCCACCCTCAATGGCTGCAGCTTGTTTGTCACGAACCTGGCCACAAACATCTCGGCCAGGCCTTCCCAAGTCCTCACGCTTCTCTTTCGTAGTTTGTGGAACCAATCTGATACAATCTCCCGAAGGATGAGGGGAACACTTTGCAGAGCAACGGCTCGTTCCCAGTGTACAATGCCATCGCGTTCAGGTATAATCCGACGTGAAAGTTGGGGTCCGACTTCCCATCTTATATCTGGAACCTCGACATACCGAATCTCTTCGGGACCTCAACCTTGTCTAGCTCTACCGAGAATGGTGTTCTCAGTTTAATAGTTAAGGTTACCTCAATATAATCTTGCTTCCTCTTGAGATAATCTCTCAAGTCCTCTTTGGTCCGCCCAAGAGCTCGGCTATCTCCCGATTTCAGTCTCTTAGGTGCACTGCTTTCAGCTTCGTTGTGAGCCTTTTTTGATATTTCTCCGTTGGTCGCGTCGAAGCACAACTCCTGCCTCTGAACATGCCGATGTTCTCTGGGGTCTGCCTCCTTGGTGCGATGTGTCCTTCGAGACTCTTCCCTTCCTGGTCCTCCACTCCCGACCTCCCTTGAAGGTCGGTGAGAATGTCTTTCGCTTCTGGGGTGCTGGGGGGCTATTGGGATAGTTTTCTGCCCTCCCTTCTGGGCATTGGCGGCTGGAATCGGCGTGTCCTGCAGCGGGAATGGTGGCTGCATAACGTTGTTTTGCATCATGAAATTGACGATCGATTGCAGGTCCGCCAATTTGTTTGCCATCTCTTTTTCCTCTTCGTCCCTCCGCAGGCATCTATCGTTCCATACCTGGAGGTCATCCTCTTTATAGTACCCACTTCGATCTGGCTTCTTTGGTACGTCGTCATCCTGGCCGACGTCTTGTTGCTGTGATTCTGGTCACGAGTTTCTGTGTTGCGGTTGTCTCCTTCGACGACAAGGTCAATAGGTCTGCCACTCCCAGCAGGAGTGTCATCTCCAATCTTTTCCTTCTATCCGTCACTGGCCATCTATTCTCCTTTCTTTCCCAGAGACGGTGCCAAATTATGTGAGTGATTTTCTGACCACACTGCCAACTCAGTATTCAGCTGGACAGTACTAGCAGAATAGATGACACTGGGCTGATCTGCAACAGAAAGAGAAGATTCCAACGGTGGTTCGTCCACCCGGGGGCACTCCGACGAACAAGTCAGTATATCTCTCAAAGATAATCAATAGTGCTAAACTCACTGTTCTGAATATAAATTGCATACCTTAGACCCATCGGGGGTGCCTTTCTTTTATAGTTAACTCAATCCTTGTCCCAACAGAAGCCTAGCTTCAATGGACTTTAGCTCAGTACTTATCCAGGACTCTTTAACAGATAGAGATAAACTCTCTAAGAGCTTTATCCTTACCCAGGCTGAGTCCCCTCATCATTCTAGGACTCTTGTGCCCTATCCGCTTATCTCGGATTCCGACATCTTCGAAGATAACCTCGGCCTTGCCGAGATAACCTTGGCGTCATGACCAGGACACGTGGCACCTCGGCTGACACGTCGGCGTCACCTTGGCCACGTGTTGGTCCTCAGAAAATATATCCCCACAATTAGTAAGTTTATTATATTCAAAAAATTTCAAATTAATAATACCAAACCTAACTTCACATGCCTCATCCCTCAAACATAACTATATTTCAATATAACCATTTTCATGCCAAGCTACTTCAAGAGTTAATATTTTTACCAAATTCTCTACCAATAATAATTTCACAACTTTTTTCTAAAATTACTTAACCAATATGATATTTACATCAAAAATTATGAAATATACCCAATAGTAACATTTTCAAGGTTATGAGTTTGAAGGTCCACATTTTACATTTTTATTTTCATAAAAATAAACATAACTTAATCATCAACATATCATCTTTTATAAAATATCATGAATATAACACTTTTAGAGTTTTTAATCCCAAAGCAACTCTATAATTTCTACTTAAGCATTTACTCCATATTCCTCAACATTAATTTATTTTTCTCAACAATAAATTCCAAATCAAAGATAAAGAAAAAATTCAACTTTATATTTCTCAAAATAAATCATCTAATCGTAATATGATGTAGAGACAATCCATACAACTATTAAATTTTATTTTCGGATTTCTTTGCAAAATTATCAACACAAAATGATTTTTTCAAATCAATCTCAAAATGCCAACATTCTTAATATTTCAATATAATTTTTCTTTCAAAAATTACCAAACAAAAATCTAAATATATATATATATGGAATACCTCTCATAATGATATATTTTCTCAAAATAACCCTAACATAACTTTAATGTAAAAATATGAGGAAAGTCCCTACCTCAAATAATAAAGAAGAGCAGATTTGGAAGGCAAATCTTGCCCGATCATGAATCCGAGACTACCATTGCGAAGATCGCGAAGAGCACTCCGACTTTTATTTATAACACTTTTACAAAATTTTACTTTAAAGACTCTCATTTCAAGCTCAAGAATTGAGCATCAATAGAGGAAAATAAAAAGAGAGAGAGAAAAAGAGAGGAGTTGAGCCTCTGCTCAACGAAATAAAAAAGAATAAAAAAAGATGGAAGTAAAGGCGATAAGGAAAAGAGGCAGAAGAAAGAGACATCTCACATGGGCTTTGCCACAACGCATGTCTCACTACACATATTTCCCAAAATTTTATTTATTTTTGTATTATTCAACTTATTAACTAGTACAATATATATTGTAATAATATTTCAAAATTTTGTCACATGAATTATAAAATGATATAATTTTTCTCACTACAAAATATACACCACAAAATATAATATTTTACTCACCACGAAATATACACCCATTTTATTCACTATAAAAGTATATAATTTTTCACCATATGGTACATACCATAAAATTAACTATCAAATATTTATTATAATCCTATATAATAAATAATAACAACTCCCAATATGGTTACAACCAATCACCTAATTAAAAAGGACCAAACAGTTAAACACGAGTCATAAACAAGTTCAAATTAAATTAAATCTAAGTTATGGGCCTCACCCATAAGTCAAATATGGCTCAATTATATACCAAAATAAACCCAACAAATTTATCTCAAATCCTGGTCCGAACACCCAAAACTAAATTTCAATTTTTTTTATAAATTAAACTGAACACCAATCAGTCCGTGAATTTTCATAAAATAAATACTCATCATTTAATTCTGAAATTTTTATCTAACGTGCTAGACTCATATGGGAACAACACATAAAAATTTCATAATTTTCTGAGATTGAGAACTATTTTTAAAAAATACAAAACCGAACTATTTAAGCATAGAATTTACACAGCAATCAAATTCAAAAATTTGTTCAATTAAATTATGCACTGACTATTTTAAAAAAAAAAATTGGGTCATTACATTACATGATTTATGATATATCTCTTCTTGTTATGAAAATATACAAATTTAAAAGTTATAATTGAGACAAATATATAATTTTATTATTAAATGTGAAGTGAAGTGATATTTAACAATAATTGCTATGATGTTTCTATTATTAATCCAATAATTTAAGTTACATTTCTTTCGGTTTTAATTTCATAACTAAAAATACAATATGAATATAATACGCACATGGATTTCTAGTCTTTAAAAATAAGAAGTTTTAGAATATTTACAACATTTCATCATTTTCTTTTAATTTTATTTTATCTAATTTGATTTTAAATTTGAATAAAAAATAAAAATTAGATATGAATTACTTTAACTTTTTCATTCAATTTTTATCAATTTTTAAAAAAACTTTCATTCTTGTCCCAATTTTTTTTTTTCTTTTCATCAATTTTGATGAAAAAAACAATAATTTCCAACGCTTCATTTTTTAAAATTTTTATGAAATTATAATTCGATAAAAAAAATATTAAGGGTTAAAGATTTTCTTAATTGGAATTATAGTGAAATAACATCTTGAAATAGTAAAAGTTTAAGTATGTAATTGGATGAAATGTATGATTCGATTAATTCTCTTCTCATATTTCTATACAAATTGACAGCTATAATCACATCATTATAAGTTGGATTATGAAATAAAAAATAAAAAAATTTGAGGTGTCAAACATTTTTCATTTGTAAATATTCTCCCTATTAAAAAAATAAATAAAGAAAAGAAAAAGCAAAAAAATGTGTAGTTTTTGAATATGTATTTATCAATTTTGTTTTGTAAACATAAACAACTGATATTTCAATTTAAAAAATTAAAAAGTATAAAAAAAAAATAGATTGAGCTTTTTGGGGATAAAAGAGGCCATCTAACTTCTCTATATACTATTTTAAGATGGATTATTTTAATCACATAAAAAAATAGAAGTTATATTTGGAGATTATCCTTATTATGCTATTACATACAAATATAACAGTAACAAATTAATTAATATATATGAAAAATTATACTCTATTTTCATTTTCAATTAATTGAATTATGATTAACAAATTAACAAATAGCAGTAATGGTATAATAGGATAAAAATAAATAAAAAATAAAAAAAACACAATGATATTTAAAAGTTTTAAATTTACATAGTTATACAAAAATCTAATGTTATAGTACAATCTTGAATTCCCAATAAATTGTTACTTTTTTTATAAAATAAAATGACAATAAAAAATAAAAAATAAAAAATTCGATACCCAGTTTTTTACTTCAATTTTATGGTTTTCATTAAAAAAAATAAAATCTGATCAAAATCCATGGCACAAAATAGGCATAAATATTTCGATTGCAACCATCATCACAAATAATTTTTCTCTACCATATAAACCTATAAACAAATACATAAATTCCACTAAAACCGAAAACAAAACCAAACCAACAACAAAGAAAGAGAATCATACAAAGAAAAAAATAAACTTAAAAAACAAATAAATTTATGGACTGGTAGGATATTACCCCCCAATAACTTAGACCTCGCCCCACCTAATCCGTTAGCTCCTTCGCCAATGTCCGCAAAGTCTAGGAGTTGGGATAACTAATCAAATTATTCTTTAAATAAGACTTGAAAATTGATTAATTTTTCCCATTAAGTGATTTAAAATTTTGATTGATATACAACAAAAAAATAGAAAATTATAATTCAAATTTAGATATAGTTATATCTTTTTGAGATGTATATCTAAATTCTTGTCTTCTATATTTTTGTGTGGTTTATATTTATTTTTTTATTTTTCAATTTATTTAAGATGGAATTGTGGGTTTCTATATATATATTTTAATTTAATTTATCTATGTTTTTTAATTTAATTTAATTCTTATATTCTTTATTATTATTTAAGTAAGTTATGATGTAAGTTAGATATGTGATAGACATGTGAGTTTTATTGATTTAAAGTATGATGGCGTGATATATTTTCAAATCAGATTTGTTTAGATAGACTTTAAATATTTTTAAAATTTGAAATTGGATATTGAGAGGCAAAAAAAAAAAATTTAACTAAATAAATAAAAATCATATTTATTAATTTTATCTATTTGTATATCTGATTTTAAAATTTTTTTTTTTGGTTATGTTATAGTATATAAGATATAGATAGATATCCATAATTCTCATGAAAAATATTATCTGAATTTTTTAGGGAGAGAAAATGAATGCAAGCTTTAATATTTTCTTTTGGAAATCAACGAGAGAAATTAGAATGGAGAGAAGTTGAAAAGAGGGGATGATTATTATTTCCAAAATAATTAAATAGATATGGGAGAAGTTGAAAGATTGCGTATGGGAGAAGTCAAAAAGGTTTGGGAGAAGTTAATAAGTGATGAGGATTTTTTTTTTTTAAATCAAAAAATTAAAAAATTAGGATTGAAATAATGGAGCTCCCCCAAGATTTGTGGGTTAAAAAGACTCTTTCCCTTATATAATAGATACTAGCCTATTGTCCGTGCTATGCACGGAATAATTATAAATATTTATATTTGTTTTAGATTTTTTTTAATATACAAATTATTTTTTTTAGACTTTTTATAAAAACAATTTGACAATCTTATTACAAACCATAGTGTATGGGAGAAGTTGAAAAGGTAGTTGCAGTAACTATGCACGGGTTGTATCTATAATTATTTGTATGAGGGGATTTTGATCAAAGCTCTCAAAAGGCATTTGGAAAGACATGTGGATTGAAAAAAATTAATAAATGCGGATCAAGGGATTTTGACTAAATCAATAAATGCAGGCATATGGATTGAAAAAAATTAATAAATGCTGATTAGGGGATTTTGACTAAATCAATAAATGCTGAATTTTTTTTTTTAAATCAAAAATTTAGAAAATTAAGATCGGGCTATTGAAGCTCCAACAAGGCTTGGGGGTTAGAAACCCCATTTTCCTTATATATGGATACTAGCCTATCGTCCGTGCTATGCACGGGATAATTATAAATATTTATGTTTGTTTTAGATTTTTTTTAATATACAAATTATTTTTTTTAGACTTTTTATAAAAACAATTTGACAATCTTATTACTAACCATAGTGTATGGGAGAAGTTGAAAAGGTAGTTGCAGTAACTATGCACGGGTTGTATCTATAATTATTTGTATGAGGGGATTTTGATCAAAGCTCCCAAAAGGCATTTGGAAAGATATGTGGATTGAAAAAAGTTAATAAATGCAGATCAAAGGATTTTGACCAAATCAATAAATGCAGGCATGTGGATTGAAAAAAGTTAATAAATGCTAATTAGGAGATTTTGACTAAATCAATAAATGCTAAAAAAAAAATTTAAATCAAAAATTTAGAAAATTAAGATCGGGATATTGAAACTCCAACAAGGCTTGGGGGTTAGAAACCCCTTTTTCCTTATATATAGATAGATTCCCTACCCATTGGGTGATTGTCTCCGAATTGATTAAAATAGTGAGATCCACCATTTATTTAGGGGAAAATGGAGTGATAATGATTTTATCATATGTTTATACTTTGTAATATGATTTTTCTTATTTTACATAAACTCGACAAACTCATCAATTTATTGATCTTGCAACTTTCTATCACTAGCAATTTCAGTAAACTTTCTCAAACGAGTCCTCATTTCCTCTACCACCTTCGACACCATGACGCATTTTGAAGACTTAACAATGTCATTCTAAACAATCAATCTTCGCCTTTCTCCGCTTTAATCGCCAATTCTTTCTCCACAAGCAATCAAACATTGAAGCATTGATCGAAAATAAATGGCAAAAGAATAAGACAATACCCAAATCCTTAAGGCTTGTATTGCACCCAAAATGAAACAAACTATCAATAGATGGAAACGCCAAAAATCTCCAATTGCAATGCCCATCCAATCCTCAAAATTAAAAAAACAAAAGCAAAAAAAAGTAACATGCATCTCTTTTATTAATAAAATCAACTTGATTAAAATTAAGGAAAAATTACAAAATCTGCTTGGAACCTAACGGCTTCCATAAAAACAACATTTTTTCTTTCTTAATTAGTAAGTAGAATAAAACTTCATTGTAAAATTAGTAATTTTGCATCTTAAAAAGTAAGAAAAATTAAATTTACTTAAAAAAATTTAGGATAAATTAAAAACACACCCCTTGAGGTTTATTTAAATTACAAATTACCCCATGTGATTCTAGAAATTACATTATGTCCCCTAAGGTTTCTAATTTCATAACAAATAGGTTATTGTATTAATAAATCATCAAATTAATTAAAAAAATTTAATCATGTTAAAATTTTATTTCAATTAATAATTCAGATAATTTTATTATTGTATAGGTGAATAGTTAGGAATTTTACATTTTCAATTAATTCTGTTAAATAAAAAATTCTGATAAGGAAGTATTTGTAATTTTCCAAACCAAAGGGGGCAATTCATATTTTAAGCAAACCTCATGGGGTGTATTTGTAATTTATCCAAAAATTTATTATTTGAAAATTAAGTAATAGCTATATTAATTCATATTTAAACATCAAAAAGTTGCTGTTTGAGATTTTGCTTCAGGCCCAAGATAATTAGGCCACTCCTGCAACAACACTCTCCGGCCCATTATTTAGATTGGGTCGTGCTATTAGCACCCCATAAATTATTTTGGACTTTCCATTTCTTTAGACTCTTACTTATAAATTTTAAAACCCTTAAATTTCTTTTTCAACCCCAAATAATATCCAAATTATCCTTGTGAAAACAGTCCACTTATTGAATGCACACCCCATACCTCCAAAAAACCTCACTTCCAAAAAAAACCCTAACAAAGCCCATGAAGAAAAAGAAAAAAAAAAAAAAAAAAAAAAAGAATAAAAGGTAATATAATTATTGTCTCTGCTACCGCATTCATCATTGCCACAGTTGGTATGTTCTCTCTCTCTCTCTCTCTCTCTCTCTATATATATATATATATACACACACATATACATAGACATATACATATACATAATTTCTTAGTTTTCTCATAATAATTTCTTCTTTTGCAGAAAAAAATTATAATAATTAATTGGTTTAATTTTCTTAGTAAAACAGGTCTGAACCTATGAATAATATTCAATTACTTATTTCTAAATAAATATTCAGTTACCGTTTTCTGAACAAATAAACAATGTTCGGGCCTGTGTTCCCGAATTTTGGTTATATATTCGGAAGTTCAGTCCTGAAAAAAATGACTAATGGATTTTATTATTTTTGCCATTTTTTTCCAAGAAACTTACTCTTACAAAGCTAATCTCATCTGAGTTAAAAACAACATTAAAGTTATGAATCTCCTCTAAACTTTTATTGTTGTACTCATCTCGTCTTATGGAGTTGTGGTTGCCAAAAAAACTTCCACTCATTGTCATTACAGGAGAAGTGTAGGTAATCAAATGATTGCCACTATTACCGTTGGAATATTACCACCAAAAGGTTTTCAAGGTTTTGAGGGCTGGTAGGTTTTGAAGGTAGGATTTAGGGAAGATGGATGGGTGGTGATGGAGGCGAGTGCTCTTATAAACCCTAATTCATGATGTAGTGGGTGTGTAGATTTAATTGTGAAATGGGGTGTCCCAAAATTAATTATGTCGTTTGTAGAATTTTATTTTAGGTTATTATTGTAATTAAAATAAATAGCTAAAAATTGGGGGTCCAAAATAATTTATGGGATGCTAATAGCAGCATTCTTTAGATTGAAGGTCAAGTTCAACAGAATAAAGGCCCCATTTGTTTTCCTCTATCACAATCCACTCTGAACTGTGAATGATGAACAATGAATATGCCTCATATATTGTTTTGGTTTTGGAGCTCCGGATTCGTAATCCCCTTCGGACTTTGGCTATGGTGAGGGTCTCCACTACAACATATAAGAGTTGTAGAAACCAAACTTTTTGGTCTCTAAAAGTGAAAATTTTGTTGTAAAAGATATTTAGGGATAAATTTCTATCGTCATGAGGATAGTCGCTTGAAGATCATTCCGAAAAGTCAAAAACAAGGCTTTTAGCGACAAAATTTACAAATGTCATTAATAAATAGATTTTTAGGGATAAAATAATTTGGTATCAAAATGGTTTGCTTTTTTAGACAAAAAAATTTAGTCCCAAAATGAATATAATTCATCATTAATGTCCAATTTTTATTATTAAAAATATAATAATGACACTTTCACAACAAAAATATTTGATCCTTAAAAAATAATTTTGTCCATAAATTTTAGTCTCTAAAACCTTAATTCTTTGTAGTGATTATTAGTCTAGGCGAGGAGATGGTATTAAAAAATAATCCATGCGGCTTAGGGTGTTACCATTCGTCCGCTCGAACTTATAGCCGGACGTCTAGCCGGTCAACCAGTCAACTGCAAATATATATATATATATATTTTTTTTTACATGTTGGCCATTTTTTTCGAACATTAATGTTTTATTTTATTTTATTTTGTTAAGTAAAAATCATAATTTAATTTGTTTTATTATTTTGTATTTATTTAATTCAACAATCCCTACACTAATAACCATCATCAAAACAAATATAATTTTACTAATTCCCTCACTAACAATCATCTCTATTTTATCTCTGAAAACAAATGGACCCAAAGGCTTTTAGGGTTAGTGGTGTCAATAATTTAAATCGTTAATTTTATAATCTATTAAGAATATATATAGGGTCCGTTTGGGAAGAGCTTTTCCAGGCATTTTTTGGCTATTTTAGTCACAAAAGACAAAATAGGCTATTTTAGCCACAAAAAACAAAACATCATATCTAACTCATGATCATTACACTTTTCTCTCACAAAAAAAGTCAAAAAAGCCAAAAAGTCAAAAAGCCTTTCCCAAACCAAGCCTTTTAGCCCAGGCTAAAATAGCCAAAAAAATCAAAAAGCCAAAAAGTCAACCCACTTCCCAAACGGAGGCATAGGGAGAATATTAAAAAAATGAATAGTGAATAAATAATTACAAAATAATGAAAGCACAATTAATTTATACATTTAATTATGTAAATTAATTTTATACCTTCATTAATTGAAATTTATTTTTATAACATTTCACTTATTTGAAATTCTTCCATATATATATATATATATACTAGCGTATGTCCGTACCTGAAAGCATGGTGTAGATAATGTTAGGATTAAAATATAATTGTAATCCCAATACTATTTAAATTTATTTTTTAATTTGATAAAATCACAAATTTATTATAAAATTTTAGAATTCTCACAAAACTCCTTACGAAAATGCGGTTTTGCTTATATAATTATATAGCTAGATAAATAGATGTGTTTGGCATACATATAATTTTCACAGGCATACATATAATATTACTTTACTTATATAATTATACGAAAATTGTATGTATACTCATAATATCCTAGTGTATTACAGAAAAATTTAGCTCGTAATTATGAGATCGTAAACTTTTCCATATAATATGAATAAAAATAAGTGAACAAAAAGGAGAAAATAAAAATAAAATAAACGAATAGAGAGAAAAATAAAAATATGAGAAAATAAAAAAAAATAAAAAGAAAAGAGAGAGGAAGTTGGGATCATGGGATGATGGGTGAAAAAAAAATAAGAGAGAGAAGCGGGAAAATAGAAAATGTACATGTAGAATATTTTTTGGAAAATATATCTCAACTGTTGTTTTATAATTTGAAAAGATTTAAGCCATCTAAATATCTTAATAGGACAAATATATATAAGACAAATTCAAAAATCATCTTAATTTATTATATAGATATATATATTTAGACCATAAGAAGTTAATTTTAAACATAATATATAAAATATAAAATTAAATAATTAACTAGATGACAAAAAAATAAATTGATGTAGAGTCTTCATAATTGCACTGACCACGGCCTCCGTGAGTACATCAACCGATCCCTTCTGCCTACGGTAAATACTAGCCTATCACCCGTGCTATGTACGGAATAATTATAGATATTTATATTTGTTTTAGATTTTTTTTAATATATAAATTATGTTTTTTAAGATTTTTTATAAAAATAATTTAACAATCTTATCACTAACCATAGTATATAGAAAAAGTTGAAAAGGATACTGCAGTAACTATATACGGATTGTATCTATAATTATTTGTACAGCAATGGTAGAGGGCCACAAAAACAGTGGCTCAAATGGCTCAAAACTGCCAAAACGACGTCGTTTTGGACGCAAAACTTGCCAAAACGACGTCGTTTTGGCAGTTTTGAGCCATTTGAGCCACTGTTTTTGTGGCCCTTAAACATTTTTTTTATTTGTATGAGGGGATTTTAAATGCTGCTCAGTGGATTGTATCAATAAATGCAGGCATGTGGAAAGACATGTGGATTGAGAAAAGTTAATAAATGCTAATTCAGAGATTTTAACCAAATCAATAAATGCTGAGTTTTTTTTTTTTTTTTTTTTTAATAAAAAATTTAGAAAATTCAGATTGGGATATTGAAACTCCCACAGGTCTTGAGGGTTAAAAACTTTTTAATATATAAATTATGTTTTTTAAGATTTTTTATAAAAATAATTTAACAATCTTATCACTAACCATAGTGTATGGGAGAAGTTGAAAATGGTACTGCAGTAACTATACACGAATTGTATCTATAATTATCTGTATGAGGGGATTTTAAATGCTGATTAGAGAATTTTGACCAAATCAATAAATGTAAGCATGTGGAAAGACACGTGGATTGAAAAAAAAGGTAATAAATACTGATCAAGGATATATATGTGAATTATGATTTTTAAATGTCTTTTTTTTTCTTTTTTATATTATATTAAAGTTTAATATTTTGATAATAATCATGTGTTGGACTTTTCAATGAATTAAATGTCTTGTTTTTTTATATTATATTAAAGTTTAATATTTTGATAATAATCATATGTGTTGTATTTTTCAAGGAATTTTTTTTTATGCTTGTTCTTAATGCATTAAAGTGTTATTATGAGAGATAATAATCATATGTGTTGGGATTTTTCAAGAAATTCATATATGTTAGACTTTTCAATAAATTTTTTTTATACTTATTCTTAATGCATTAAAGTGTTATTATAAGGGTAAGACTTGGGGATTGTGAGAAATTAATAAATGCTAAGGTTTTTTTTTTTTTTTAAATCAAAAAATCAAGAAATTTAGATTGGAATATTGGAACCCTCACAAAACTTGTGGGTTAGAGATAGACATAAATAAATAGATAAATATAGATATAGATATTTATATTTGTTTTAAATTTTTTTTAATATACAAATTATTTGTTTTGAAAAGGTACTGCAGTAATTATGAGAGAAGTCAAAAAGTCTTGTGGGTTGAGAGAAGTTAATAAATGCTGAGGTTAATTCTTTTTTTAAAAAAAAACAAAAAATTAGAAAATTAGAATTGACATATTGGAGCTCCCACAAGTCTTGGGGGTTAGAAACTCCCTTTTACTTAATATATAGTATAGATTGAGTGCAGTACTACCATTAATATGTTTGGTTTCTTTCCCCTCTCAATAGAATTTGAGGTATGTTTAAGGAAAATTCTATTTTCGTATATTTACTTATTTTCGTGTATATTATTTTTTAGTGTGTATTTATTAATTTAATTATTAATTATTTTTCTCAATTTACATATTAAATGTTTCAATTATACCATTTACTCATACTATAGTATACAAATCACCTCAATCTTCCTTCCACACATTTGCTAAAAATTGCAAACCCAAACCACCATTTATAAAACTCCGTTATCTTCCCCCTTGATTTACACAATCTATCACTTTACTCTCTTCACACTCTCTCACTCACTCTCATCCATGGCCTCTCTGCAAACTCATCCAAATTATCTTCAATTTTGTCGTTGTTCTATCTCGGCCCCCAAAATTCCCTATCTTCTAAACCCCAATTCAATTTCACTTTCCCATAATCTTTTATTTTCTAGGAAAATTAGGGTATTGAGTTCAAGTTTTGAAGGCAAAGATGGATTGTGCTCTGTCTGTTGCTTTTGCAAGACAAACTCGGAGGTTGAGAATGTTTCGCTTCAAATTTGGGAGGAGACCGAGATGGAGAGTCCTCCTTTCAACGAGCAAGGATCCTCTAGAGTTTTTTTTTTCTAAAATTTTCTAGAGTGGTGCATTGTGTGGTTGAGATTTAATGACAAGTCACATCAATTTTTCAGCATTAAATCTCAACCATACAATACACCACTTTAAGAAACTTTAGGAAAAAAATACTCTAGAAGATCCTTGGTGCCTTTCAACATCAATCTCACCGTCATTCTTGCGAGTTTCGCTTTTGAAGCCTATACAACCCCACTAGTAAATTCATTTCTTAAAATTTTATTTTTTTAGATTTTATCTATTTATTTGGTTGTCTAGAAAATGGAGGGAAAGGAAAAGAAAAGACAAGTAAGAAACAGTGGAACAAGTGAGGAACAATAGATCAAGTAGGGTTGTTTTTTACTGAAAAAATGTACACTAAGATTTTTTTTTGTTTTACAAAGATATGTATAGAGAAAATTGAAATATATTATTAAAGGTGTATTTTGATGTCTATTATAGTCATTTTACTTTAAAGTATGATTGTCATTAAAATAAAATTTTATTAAGTGTGTACACTAAGATAAGTAATTGTGTGAAAATAGAATTTCCCTTGTACGAGGCTGATCACGACAATGTAATAATTTAAATTATTTATTTTATAATATTCTTAACATATATTACTTATAAAAAATTATATTGATAATTATAATATTTTTATTTTTTTTCTAAAAAATAGTATTTATTTTTAAAAATATAGGTAGTCTATTTTTTAAGATAAATGTGATAAAATAAAATTGTAATTATCAGATCGAACTAATTTTTTTCGCAAATGATATATTGAGGATTCTACAAACTAAAGAGTTCGGATCATTAAACGGGACATACGGTAAGTCTCACGTACACTTCAAATTTGCTCATGTTAAAATGTAATATGAGAGAAATCAAATTCTATTAAGAGGAATAATATCATCATCATTTTGACCCATCTCGATAATTTAAATATTTACTTTATAATACCTGTGAGAAGATCATCCTTGTCACAAATAGCTACTCCCTCAAATTATATTTATTTAAAAAAATTAACGAATAACATAATTTTAAAAATAATCTATTCATTTTAAGTATGTGATCAAGTAATTTTAGTCAAAAAAAAAAATTTCTGGAAAAATGATTATTCAGGGGGGTTTTCAAAAATTATTAAACATTAGTAAAAATATTTATGATTTTAATTATTAATATTTATAATATTTACTTTATATATATATATATAAATATTGTTTCTGATGTATAATTTCAGTAAATTTTTTCTACTTTTAGACTACTATAGCAGGAGTATTGTTAGGATTGTTTAATAACATGATTCAACACTTAAAATTGAGTTAATAACCAATTAAGTCTATTTGATAATTATAACTGATATTACTTAAAAATTTAAGTGTCTTTTAAAATGTAAATTAAAATTTAAGAAAACTATATGAGTTCGTTTGGGATATGGGTTGGCTTTTTGACTTTTTTAGCCTAAGGCTCAAAAGCCCCGTTTGGGATAGGTTCTTTAGCTTTTTTGACTTTTTAAAAGAAAAAGTGAAATGATTATAGTTTGAATGTGATATTTTATTTTTTATTAGGCTAAAAAATCTATTTTGTCTTTTTGTAGCTATTTTAACCAAAAAATTCCCGTTTAGCTTATGCCAAACGAGGGTTAATATTAGTTTTGAAGATGTATTATAATTTTTGATAGAATAAATTACAAATACATCCCCTAAGATTTGCTTAAAATACAAATTGTCCTATGTGATTTGGAAAATTACAAATATCCCATTGTTAGAATTTTGTATTTAATAGAATTAACTAAAAAAATGAAATTCATAATTGTTCTTCTATACAATAATAAAATTATTTAAATTATTAATTGAAGGGTAAATTCCACTTTGCACACTTGCACACTTGCACTTTGTACCAAATCTTACTTTAGTTCCTACACATGAAATCATGACAGTCGACCCCCGCACTGTTGGTCAAATCCCGCTTTGATTTCTATATATAAAATCGTGACAGTCAACCCCGACACTTTTATTCAAATCCCACTTTGATCCCTACACAAGTGTCAACATTCCATTTTTGTTACTTCATTTTTTAATTTTTAACAAAATGATAAAATCCAATCATGTGACTATAAAATGAGAGTAAAAGAAAAAAATCATCCATGTTTTCCACCAACATACTTTGTCCTACGTGATAAGCACATGAGAATTATATAATACAATATGTGTGTGAGGGGATAAAAATTCGGTCGAAAATGTAAAAAAGTAGAGTTTTTTAAATCATAATAAAAAATGCGACAAATAAATCAAAGAGAAAAAAAGATAAATAGATAGAAAACTATGTTACTGTAAAAAATAGAGTTTCGTGATTACTATTATTTTTGCAAAATCCTAGTTCATCTTCTTAATTGTTTACAATTTGAGTTTTGTTTTAGCCTAATATAGTTATATTTTGATGTAATTTTTGCGATAAAGTGTGTATTGGTGAAAAATATAAATGATTTTCCTTTCTTACCCTCATGTCATTGTCATATTTTTATCACATGACTAGATTCTGTTAAAAACTTAAACAATTGAGTAACAGAAAGGGGACATTGACACTTGTGTAGGGATCAAAGCGAAATTTGACCAAAAGTACTAGGGTTTACTGTCACAATTTCATGTGCGGGGACCAAAGTGAGATTTGACTAGAAGCACAGAAGTTAACTATCATGATTTCATGTGTAGGGGTCAAAATAAGATTTGGTACAAAGTGCAGGGTGCAAAGTGTTTTTCACCTATTTATTGAAACACATTTATAACACCATTAAAAATTATTAATTGACTTGATAATTTATTAATAAAATGGATAATTTGTTATGAAATTATAAATCTTAGAGTGATAAAATATAATTTCTAAAATTACAAGAGATAATCTATATTTTAATCAAACATCAAAAATATATTTACAATTTATCCTTTTTGGTATTTCACAATTTTGTTATCCGGCTATGATGGGTTATTTTTTGGGGGACTTACCAGCCGGTCCCATCCAAACAAATTAATTCCCACCAAGTCCTGCACTATTTCAGTTTCCAATTTTACCCTTTAATATCACACCACATGCGTGAAACAAATAAACTGCTCACGACTTCTCCCTGTGAGCCCTGATAAGAAACTGAAAATTTCAATGTTATTTACAATCTGAATGAGTACAGCTATATTTATAATACAAGAACTATCTATTAGCCACCGCCTCTACAATCTATACATTCATATATCTCTATATCTAATGCTGTTACACTGCCTCTACAATCTATATATATATATCTGTAACTAATTCTGTTAGAGATAAGAAAGTTATTATCCTCTGTTATCCTCTGTTTTGCCTTTGAGTATACTTCCTTGAGCTAAAGTTGATATATTCTTATCAAGCCCTTCCCTATATGTTGTCTTCCTTTTATTCCTTATATATTGTTCCTTTTATTCTCTCATACTCACAAACATACACATTCACTCACTAATTCATAAAATCACATCCTCACACTTACTAATTCACAAAAACAAATTTACAAAATATTCAACAGTGATAAATTTATCACTGGTTCAAACAGCGTTTTCTACTTTTACCCCTACACTCAACACTATAACTCAAAAATTTCAGTGATAAATTCATAAAAACAAACTTATCACTGGTTTAAACAATGACAAATTTCAGTGATAAATTTACAAAACCAAACTTATCACTGGTTTAAATAATGACAAATTTCAGTGATAAATTCACAAAAACAAACTTATTACTGGTTTAAATAGTGATAAATTCACAAAAACAAACTTATCACCGGTTTAAACAATGACAAATTTCAGTGATAAATTCACAAAAACAAACTTATTATTGGTTAAAACAGTGATAAATTCATAAAAACAAACTTATCACCGGTTTATCACTGATTTATCACTAGTTTAAACAAATTTATCACTGGTTTAAACAGATTCCAATATACAAAGAGAGAGAGAGAGAGAGAGAGAGAGAGAGACAAGAACAAAGAGCATAGATCTTAGATCTAGAGGTGGAGGTGACGACGACTATGGAGATGGAGGCAGCAGTGGTCGGCAACGACAGTGGAGGAAGATGCCGGTTGAGGTCACCGACAATGATGACAGTGGAGGCGGCGGTGCTTGGCAATGGTAGAGATGGCAATGTCGTTGATGGAGGAATGTATAGAGAGAGAGAGAGAGAGCGCTTCTTTTTTATTTTCGTTTTTCAGCTTTCTCTCACAGATCTGGATATGAATATATGAGGACAAAAATGGAATAAACAAAAATATTCAGGACCTATAGGTAAAATAGTCTTCATCATGGACCTGTTGGGTAATAATTCTTCCAAACAGGACTGGCCCGTAAAAAACCCTTATTTTTTTGCTTAAAAAATGATAAATGGGTTGAAGATTTTTTTTTTTAAATTTTTTTTAAAAATATTTTAGGTAATTAGATTTGTTAATTTGTTAATAAAATAAGTATTCATAAATATATTACTTAAATGAGCTATCGTTGGTCTATTAGCTTGAATTCTTGATTTTTTTTTTTCATTGTACTCTAGGGTGAAACTACATGACAACTTGCCACAAGAACCTTGGAGAGACGAAAGATTTGGCAATGCCATAGTTTGGTCAAAAAAAATATTGCACTAAATTTTGGAGGATTGAAATTGATAAGCATTTTTTATTTGTTATTATACTAACATAAACTTACAATACTACTAATATAAACTTCAAAGTACACAGTGTGATTCGAACGGTTTAAAAATAAAATTATAAATTGAATAACAGATTAATAAATTGGCAAATTGGCAAATTATAATTTAAACGGTTTTGAACGGATTGACAAATTCAAAAATATTTTAATCAATTATCAAGTATTTATATAATATATAATATTAATTTATATAATATTTTTTATATATATAATACAAACTAATTTTACATAATATTATATATATATATATAATTACTAATTTGTAAAAAAAAGTTCACATATTTTTCTCTCACGCTCATTTTTATTTTAATATTTTGTTATAGATTAAATAAATATAAATATATTAATTATAGTAGAACGAAATGATTTCAAAAATAAATTACAAATTTTAAAATACGATTAACAGATAAAACACGAATCAACACGATTTTAACCAATAATACGATATTTTGTATAATCCTACTTCCAATAAGGGAGTTCTATCCAAATGCCGAAAATGAAACAGAAAAGACAAAAAAATTTACTAATACAACAACAAATACATAAACATCTCCCCCATGAGATGATGATAGTGATTAATTTTTATTTGCAATAACAGCCCCATTTTTCAAATACTTGACAAACTCATCCATGCAACCATCATGCAGTTTCTGATCTCCAGCCATCTTCGCAGCTTCTCTCAACCGAGCTCTCATTTCATCTCCTTCCTTGGACACCATAGCTAGTTTCAGAGCCTTAGCTATGTCGTCTCTGCTAAACGACCCATCTTCACTTCTCTCCACTTCAATCGCCAAACCCTTTTCCACCATCAACCTCGCATTCAAACCCTGATCGATTATCAATGGAAGAACCACCATCGAGTGTCCGAATTGCAGAGTTTCAATCACCGATCCCCAACCTGCGTGAAACAGAGACCCTCCGATTGATGGGTGTTCCAGAATCTCTCTCTGCGGTGCCCATCCGAAGCTCACTCTCCCTCTCTCCAATGTCCGATCAGTGAATTCAATCGGCACAGAATCGAGATCTTCAATTGCCCAAGTGGGTTTTCTCAGTGCCCACAAAAATGGAAGCTCCGATTTCTCAAGCCCATGAGCGATCTCGTGAATTTCTTCTTTGTTGAGTTTACACTCACTACCAAACCCAACAAAAAGAACCGATCTGGGTTTCTGATAATCAAGCCATTTGAAGATTTGAGTCCAATTCTCATCTCTGGTTTGTTTTTGAGCTTTATTCGATTTCAAAGGCGGAAGCAAACCCACTGAAATCACAGGCTTCCCAATGATCTGCTCGAACAAGCTCAAATACTCACCCTCGATCTCTCTACAACTCCGAATCGCAACAGCTCTAGAACCTTCTAGAGTTTTCCCGACTCTTCCCGCCGCCGAGATCCCGGTCGGATTATCCCCAAAAAACCCGAAGAGAGCTCCGGCGGCTTCGAATCTCCGGTACGCCACCGCCGACGGAAATGTGACCCACTCCGGCGGCGAAGTCAGGCTCTCGATGGACGATCGGACTCGTTTCTGACCCTCGCCGGAGAGAAACTCCGGCGGGCCGAAGAACACATTGGTCGCCGCCGAGAAAGCAGAGAAGGTCAATAGAGGAACACCCAAGTCTCGAGCTACGTCGGAGGTCCAATGGGGGATGAAATCGGAGATGATCCAGTCCGGCGAGTGATCGGAGACGAATTGCTTGAAGGGTTGGTGGAGGAGATCGAAGGCCATGGTTAAGGAGAGGAGTTTCTCCATGGGAATGTCGACGGTGGCTTCGGCGTTTTCCGGCAAGTCGAGCGGCGGAAGTGGAAGAGCCACCGGAGTGATGAGGGCGGCGAGAGGCGGCGGAGGGGTGGGGAGGCGGCGGAGATTGTTTGGGGTTGAGATGTAGGAGACTTTGATGCCGGCTTTGGCTAGGGATATGGCGAGCTCGTGAAATGGCATCATGTGACCGAATGCTAGCCATGGAATGAGAACAACGTGAATTTCTTTTCTCTCCATTTTCTCGAGCTTTGTCTCACTTTCTCGGAAAATAAAACGAGCAGTGGGGTGGGGAGTGATGATGCATATATACATGAAACCAGTCCGACATGTCTCGCTTTTGCAATAGACGCACTGACAAGATGTTTGTTTAGTTGCATATAAATATGTTATTTTATTAATTTTTTTTTCATTTTTTATAAAAAAAATAAAAGAATAATATGATAATTTATAATA